>JAXIVD010009361.1:0-5000 GCA_036785275.1 Cancer borealis | reverse complement strand
TGTGTCAAAAATATATACATGTTAAAAGATATGATTATATTATTATAAGAAGAAATCAAGAGTTTTCCTCAGTCCTGTAAAACAAAATTAGGTGAATGGAATCGAATAACACGCTCACGCCCACGCCCACGCCCACGCCCACACCCACACCCCCCCCCCACACCCACACCCACCCACACACACACACACACACACACACACACACACACACACACACACACGCACCTGGAGCCTTTGCCCGCGCCCATAATGCCACCGTTAAGGCTTCTTCGTCCGTCAGGAGGCCAAAGTAGCGTGTGACACCGTGCTCCTCGTAGAAGTGTTCCGTCAGCGACCTGCCTCAAGGGACATTTGTTGCAGAGGAATTTCCTTCAGTGAAAAGTATTATATGCATCAATTTTATAATAAACTGGTGCAGGTATACTAAGCTCAAGACTAAGGTTGTTATAGAAAAAAAATAGCTATTAACCTGATCAAGTTGTTACCTGGTTATTTCTGGCTCGCACTGGGTGTCCCTGACCAAGATGGTGCTGGGGATGAACTGTGGTTGTGTCTGATTGCCAACAGATTCCATCGATTTTTCCATAATTTTCTTCAAGCGTCGACCCAACCTGTCGGCCAACAATACCTGAGCGAGTTAACACTGAAACATTAATATATCAAATACTTCTATTCATTGCAATACCCAACATTTCAGAGCTACACACACTTTTTTACTACAGAACACAATAATAACTAACAGCAAGCCAAGGTTCCCCACGTGTCCCCTGAGAGGTAGGAGGAAGGCAACACCATTTGGATCAGTTGGGTCTTCCCCAATGTTTTCCAAGAGACTTTTCACTTCATCAGAGTCTCCAAAGACATTATCGTTTACTTCCATAATATCCACTGCAGTCTTTATTTCATTAATATCCAGCAAAACTTCACTAGCATGATCCTGGAAAATCCAAATGATAATTAGTTTTGTCTCATTCATCAATAATATTGTCTACCTGAATGTTTTGTGTGCTGATACAATATATGTGTGTGTGTGTGTGTGTGTGTGTGTGTGTGTGTGTGTGTGTGTGTGTGTGTGTGTGTGTGTGTGTGTGTGTTTGTATATATATATATATATATATATATATATATATATATATATATATATATATATATATATATATATATATATATATATATATATATATATATATATATATATGTATATATATATATATATATATATATATATATATATATATATATATATATATATATATATATATATATATATATATATATATATACATAACAAAATTAGAAACTATCCAGTGTAGGTTGCAAGGATGATCCCGTAATAAGTTTTTGAAGAAAGGCTGACACTACTAAACATGTTCTCCCTCGAGGAACGTCGCCTCCGAGGAAACCTGAGTGATTTGAAATATTTAAAGAGTTCACGAATGTTGACGCAAATAAACCCTTTTCAATTGATGACTTCCCACGAACAAGGAATACCTGACTAAAACTAAGATGTAGATAAATACAACTTGAATGCACTATTTTTTTCCACCAATGACGTCGTTAGAGCGTACAATAAGCTCCCACATACCTTGGTAACAGTTGTCTCTGCCAACTGTTCAGCCGCATGCTCTACCACCGGTGTTCTGGAGGAGTCAATAGCCACGAGTGGGTCATAAGTATCAGCTAACTCGACTCTTCGAACGGTATCCCTTTCTGACATTCCCTGCAATAAAAATACAGAAGTTTTATTAAAAACATGGTAAAATTTTGCATCTGCACCATAATGGCATTTGTTAACGTCTGCGTCTTAGGACTGCATTTCGTCCAACTCCCTACTTTTGGTCATAGAGAACATTTGATATATATCAACCTAACCTAACATAACCAATATTAACCAAACCTTAACCTACATTAACAAATAACAGAACCTTGTTCAAACAAAACTATACTTTATTTTTCGAAGAGAAGGTCTCGCAGAACACATTGAATATCTCACAAACTATGAATTTTCGACGGAAATGTAATTAAAGAAAACATTCTCAAAATGCATCAGGTAATGAATTATCTAGAGCATTATGGTGAAGATGTAAAATAATACATAAAATACTGTTAACATAGTTCATTGGTTTTATACAGTTTATTTAGTGTCAAGTATTTCAAATGTTCATCACACCGAAATATGCAAATTTAAGATCGCAACATTGCCATATTTGATGTGTGTTAACTGCATGCGGAATGATTATGTCAAAGGGGTTTACGGTCATTTCGCCCAAATGCCAATTCACCCACATGTCAATTCGGGTAAAACTAAACAATCACTATTCCACCATTATTTACCTCGCAAAACGTCTTTGAAGTTATGTTAGGTTATGTTATATTAGGTTGGTTAAGTTAGATTGAGTTATGGTTAGGTTAAGGTTGTTAGGTTAGTTTATGGTTATGTTATGGTTAGGTTAAGTTAGGTTAGGTACGGTTCAGTTAGGTTCGGTTATATAAGATTTTTACATTTTATTACCCAAATCCAGAAAAAAAATCTAAGGTTGAAAACCCTAACTTTTGGGTAATAAAATTTTAAAATCTTATATAACCGAACCTAACAGAACCGTACCTAACCTAACTTAACCTAACCATAACATAACCGTAACCTAACTTAACCTTAACCTAACCATAACTCAATCTAACTTAACCAACCTAACATAACATAACATAACATAACTTCAAAGACGTTTTGCGAGGTAAATAATGATTTTCGCCGCCTGAAACCTTCACAGATGTGTTGAGTACAATATGTATACTATGTAGGGAAGGAGAAAAAAAAAAAGAAAGGGGTGGAGTAGTGATTGTTTAGTTTTACCTCAATTCGCCCACAAGTCAATTCGCCCACAAGATTTTTCGTCCACATATAGGAGTCAATTCGCCCACATACAAGTTCATTCTCCACACACATTCCATGTCATGTCCACCGATCGCTATACCTAACCTAACCTAACCTAACCTAACCTGGGAACTAGTTTACCAGCGTCAGGTACTATAGTTTCCGATTGTTTCGGTACTATTATTATACACCGATTGTTTTGGTTGTATGGACAATTACAAATTAAACGGAATATGAAACGGAATATGAAGCCACTTGTAACCAATTACTCCACAGTGTGGGCGAAATGACTCCACAGTGTGGACGAAGTGACTCCATTGTGTGGGCGAAATGACTATGGGCGAAATGACTCCATAGTGTAGCGAAATGGCATGTGGGCGAAATGACCGGATATCGTCAAGGGGAACAGTTTGGAAATATGGCATCAAACACTCATTATTTCATAAGTATCTCACTTATAATCACTGCCACATCTGTTTACTTCTCTTTTTTACTACCACCTACGCATAAGTATTGCCAGATATTTATCAGCTTTACATGAATTTGATAATTATTACTAGAAAAACTACGTACTACGTCTGCTCGTTTACTTATATTTCCCTTAAAAATAAATGTCGCCATATCATACTTACTCGTCCATGGAAAAGCATGATGATCAGCCCCAACAAGCAAATTACAAGCACAGTCACTGACGCCAGAGGAACAACCTGTTGCTTAGGTTTAGGTTTCGCACCAGAATCCTCATTCGAGTCACACAATAGTGCCACCTGGTCCGCGTGTCCCGCCATGCTTGATGCCTACGTGGCGTCTGGCTGGTTCCATCAAATCCTTAGTCGAGCCTCTCTACTGCGTCTCAGAAATTTTCGGAGCTTCCTGAGTTTCATATGCAATGTTTCGATCTGCTATCTGATCCTAGCTTGGTCATTAGTATAACATGGAACATATTAAAAAATTGCCAATTAGTTTCTTAATTTATAGTTTACTTGAGCTATGATTCTTCGAAAAGAATATTTATATTTCCGAAACTCATTATAGGATCATGCGTTTCAATTAGAACAAGGACAACTCTCTCTCTCTCTCTCTCTCTCTCTCTCTCTCTCTCTCTCTCTCTCTCTCTCTCTCTCTCTCTCTCTCTCTCTCTCTCTCTCTCTCTCTCTCTCTCTTCCCCCCCCCCCTCTCTCTCTCTCTCTCTCTCTCTCTCTCTCTCTCTCTCTCTCTCTCTCTCTCTCTCTCTCTCTCTCTCTCTCTCTCTCTCTCTCTCTCTCTCTCTCTCTCTCTTCCCCCTCTCTCTCTCTCTTCCCCCTCTCTCTCTCTCTTCCCCCTCTCTCTCTCTCTTCCCTCTCTCTCTCTCTCTCTCTCTCTCTCTCTCTCTCTCTCTCTCTCTCTCTCTCTCTCTCTCTCTCTCTCTCTCTCTCTCTCTCTCTCTCTCTCTCTCTCTCTCTCTCTCTCTCTCTCTCTCTCTCTCTCTCTCTCGCTCTCTCTCTCTCTTCCCCCTCTCTCTCTTCCCCCTCTCTCTCTTCCCCCTCTCTCTCTTCCCCTCTCTCTCTTCTCCCCCTCTCTCTTCTCCCCCTCTCTCTTCCCCCCTCTTTCTTCCCCCCCTCTCTCTTCCCCCCCTCTCTCTTCCCCCTCTCTCTTCCCCCCCCTCTCTCTTCCCCCCCTCTATCTTCCCCCCCTCTATCTTCCCCCCCTCTCTCTCCCCATCCTTTCTCTCATTAAGCAAGGTCCAGGTCTGAGGTTGGAGTTAGATGCCCGTAGATCTAGTCTCTGCAGCCAAACTTCACTTTGATTTTCAGACTGAAAAATGTTAGTTCAATATTCTGAGCACCTTGGTTTTGGAAGCAGTGTAGTTTGATAAAACCACAAGTGGTAACAATAGCAATGCAGCAAATGCAAGAAACAATGATATCAGAGCCCGAGGATCCTATGGAGGTTCCCGAGGTGCAGCTCCTGGGTGAGTACTACCCGGGGCTGGGGGACGTGCGGACCATGTACGGCAGCGAGGCCTATGAGTTACTGGAGTCCCAGCACGGCTGTCTGGTCAACAAGTTCTTCTATGTCACGGCGGAGACTAGAGACACCTTCCGGCTGCGCAAAGGCACGGGCTTCCTGCTCCACCTGATGCGTCCAC
>JAXIVD010009360.1:12500-15556 GCA_036785275.1 Cancer borealis | reverse complement strand
ACTTAAGCTGTGTCCCAACTCTATCTCCACCTTCGCCTTACCCTGCAGTAACGCAGGACCTCACCTTAATGAACTAAGACACCTGGCCCCTGTCTTGTTCTCTGCTGCATTTCAAGACAAGTGGAGAGCACATGATTATCATTTTTACTGTTTTCTTTCCATTTCGTTTTTTCGTTTCGTTCTGGCAATATATACACAGTCACACACACACACACACACACACACACACACACACACACACGACACACACACACACACACACACACACACACACACACACATATGATATACATACACACATACATGCATACATACATACACGTGCACACTACCTTGCGGCACTGTATACTGTTTTTCTTTACATCAACGTCTCTCTTTCGTGCCATGCATCATTTTCCGTCACTCCGGCAGAATCTCCTATTTTTTTTCTCCTTCTCCTTCCCTTCCTCTATTCCTTTTTCTGTAAAACCACGTTCGTTCACCACATTTTCCAACTGCATTACACGCCAAGCTCCTGCACTGCTCAACTTCGACTCTCCTGAGAGCACAGCACACACACACACACACACCACACACACACACACACACACACACACCACACACACACACACACACACACACACACACACATATACACACACACTAAGCATTTCCTCTTTTTCTCTCTCTCTCTCTCTCTCTCATCTCTCTCTCTCTCTCTTCTCTCTCTGCTCTATCTCTCCTCTCTCTGTCTCTCTCTCTCTTCTCTTCTCTCTGACTCTGTGTCTATCATCTCTCTGTCTCTCCTCTTTCTCTACTCTCTCTTCTCTCTCTCCCTTGCAACACATCCTCGGTTGCCCTAAGAAAAAGCTAAGCTGGAAATTTTATCAGGCCCCAGACCGACCTCTTTCGAGACTCACAATGCTTGTAAGCCCCCCCAGAGCACCCCGCCGAACTTGCCTCCAACACCGCTCTCCCACACACACAGACACAGAGCACACACACACACGCACACACACACACACACACACACACACACACATACACACACACACACACACACACACACACACACCACACACACACACACACACACATATACGCACCACACAAATACGCCACACACAAACACGCACCATCTCAGCCGCTTCATCTCAAACACCCAAGCACCACTAAATTATCGCGTCCCTCCTACAGTGTGTCTCTAGGCCAACCATGACTTTGACAGACGAGCTCTCACTATCCGACAGTTTTGCTTTTCTCCTCGCTTTCAACGCTCGTGTCGCCCTTACATTGTCGTCTTCTTCGTTTTCGTCAAATGTGCTCTTTATATATTTTTTATATATAGTAGAATTCTATTAGGTTATAAGGTTTTTCTTCACTTTAGTTTTGATTGTTGTCTGGGAGTGGTTAAGCCGGTCTTGTTGTCAAGATTGACCTTCAACTACGTAGTGTGACAAGGTGCGGTTATGTTCCTCCTCCCCCTAGAGACGCATTTTAAGGCAATGATGCGAGGGAATGCATGTGGATGTATGTGTTTAAGTTGACGCTCTATCACGGTTACCTCTCTTAACGGCGGTATGTCAGCCTAGTACGTAGGTGAATAGATAAAACAGTTCTGATTTAGTGGGGGACTTTGTGTGTTAAGATATATTGAGTTATATGGAAAGTGATATTTCAAACAGTGTACGTACATTCCAGTGCTTCACACACACACACACACACCACACACACACACACACACACACACACACACACACACACACACACACACACACCCACACCCACACCCACACCCACACCCACACACCACACACCCACACCCACACCCACACACACACACACACACACACACAGCAAAACAACTTGTCTTAGCTCGTTTTGACTAAATTATCTTTAATTTCCACACAATTAAAGACAAATAGTAATGTACCTCCAACCACTTCTCCTCACATCGCACCAGATTCTCTATGTCCCTCCGCTCCTTCCCTCACCGCCCCCCCCTCTCCCTTCCTAATCCTCCATCCCCCTCTCACCACTCTCTCTCTCCCTCCTCCCTTCCCCCTCCCTTGCCACTCTGACACATGATTCTCACAACCTTCCTATCCTTCCTTCCCTAAAGAGACTCACACTCGCCTACCGACGTTCAATTAAAGGGAAGGTCATGCGCATTGCTATTATCATTATCATTGTTAGTGTGCTTGTGTTATTATTATTATTATTATTATTATTTATCATTACCTGTTATCATTATTGTATGCAGTCTCATCAGAATGAATGCTGGAATTTACTTCACAGTCGTTTTTTTTTTTTTTCTCTCTCTCTCTCTCTCTCTCTCTCTCTCTCTCTCTCTCCTCTCTCTCTCTCTCTCTCTCTCTCTCTTCTCTCTCTCTCTCTCTCTCCTCTCTGCTCTAATCCCAAACTCTCGCCGAAAGTGTCGTTACTCTTGGCCATCTCGCTTCCTTTCCTCTTCCTTTTAATGCCTCAATTTGTGTCGTGAATTCTTTCCCCGCGTGGCTGACTAACAAGGGCGCGGGAGACGGTGGGTGAGTGGCACTGAACTTGAGTCAAACAAGTCAAACAAGGAGTCAATCTAATTAAAGGATTACATTTATTGCGGCAAAGAGCAAAATAAGTGACGGTCCCCTTAGAAATGTGACGTGGCCCCTGTGACGCCTCTATTAGTTACGTAACCACACGGAGGGTATTCATGGTCAGTTGCGCCTTTGGATAAACTGCCATGGCGCTTTGGTCTGATTGTCGTGGTGGAGTCAGGTTTGATTGGAGACGATTGGTGGCGTGGTATCGTTAGCTGTGGTCTGGTAATGATAGGTTATTGCTGCAAGGGTCGCCATTAAGCAGCGGGTGTTGTCGATAATCCTTGGTCTCAACCCTCGTTATCAGAGAGGCTCACAGTGCAAGGCTGGTCGGTCTGTTGGTCGTTTGTCAGTCTGTCGGTCGTTCTTTCATTTTCTTGAGTTGTTCTCCTTGAAGTGGCGTGAGTTTTGTACCTGTCATTTCTCCGCCACCTTCACGTCCTCTATTGTTTGGCAATCAATTGCTAATATTATCCATGT
>JAXIVD010009360.1:0-7500 GCA_036785275.1 Cancer borealis | reverse complement strand
TTGAGTTTCTATGAAAAACTCAACAATGTGAAAAATGTGTGTTCGTTCCCAGTGTATGATTAAAGCTACACTGGGTCACGCTTCTTGGAGCTACAAATCTTGGATATCATTAACTTCATTGATGTCACTATGAAAAAAAACATCACCTTCTTTCAGATTAAATAAAGTATAGGATAGCATTATTGGAGTAAATATAATGCAATCTAGACAAAGATAACTTGGTTCTCCTAAAATGCTGTATATATCAAGCGACGCTTTATATTTGTATTTGCCTAATTCCTATAGTTTTCATTGCACGTTTCTCTCTACTGCATTAAGATGTAACGTTTCGTCCTACATGAGTTAGTTATTATATTATTTATTAGTTAGTTCTCATACTCACAGTGAAATTGTCTGAACTCATTTGCTCCGGTAATGGATGAGATGAGTCAATTATACAACATGGTTACTGCTGATAATAATAACAATAATAATAATTTTGAATATAATTATTATTGTCATTATCAATTACTATTATCATAGTTAACACTATCAATGTTATTATAATTTTTGTAATCTGTTTTGTTATTATTATCATTGCTATTATCATCATTCTTATTGTTCTCTGAGAAATAGGAGACAAAAATACGTATCCTCTTTTATTTCTTATGTGTCAACTGAAATAAAAGAGGTCGGAGCTCTCAGAGCACTTCCCTTGGAATTTCTGCTTCCCATGAACGAGGGAAAAATAACAATTTTAAAATTGGGATGCAAGTACGTGAAACCACGTAATAAAAGTGAAAAGACAGAGAAACAAGTGAACTCATGTTTAAAATTAGTCTGGATGCTCAGGTTTTCTATAATATTATGCTAAAAAAGGCAGAAGGAAGTAGATAATTAATATACGTGAAGAAATTAGGTAACACGAGACAAATGATGTAGCTTTATAAAGACAAGATGAAGAAGTGTGAGAAGTAAAAGAGGTGGGGAAGGTACATTTGAAGTTAATGTAGAAGGAAATATGAACAGGCATGAAGAATGGGATAAAAGTGTTGATGGACATGGATGTGCAAGAAGGGGAAAGAAAAAGAGCATTACATTTTTAGGAATTCCTTAGAGAATGTTTAAAGAGCTTCAGAAAGACATTGTGAGAGAGAGAGAGAGAGAGAGAGAGAGAGAGAGAGAGAGAGAGAGAGAGAGAGAGAGAGAGAGAGAGAGAGAGAGAGAGAGAGAGAGAGAGAGAGAGAGAGAGAGAGAAAGAGAGAGAGAGAGAGAGAAAAAAAAAAGAAGAAGAAAAGAATAAAGACAAATAAAAAGATGGTGTAATGGGAGATCTTAATGGCTAGGTAAACTAAAGGGAATGGAAATGGAGACAAGCAGACACAGATTTCCAAAAATAAAGATCCATTGTAGAAAAACCCCCATAAAACGTGATTCAATATAAGGTAGATAAAAAAATCCCCACACATGTTGAAAAGTAAAGATAATGAATAAAAAAAAATCCTCTTGAATTATAGTATACCCGTAGAAAAGACACTGTCGGATGTAAATAAATTAAACAAAACAACTTGAGAAACCTGTGATCCCTTCTTGGTAGTAGTGGTGAAAATAAGGTTTGGTTTAGTACGTACTTTTATAAAGGAAGTAACATGATTAACAAAATGGATAAAAGGGGAGATTTATATGGTATGGAACAAAGATGGGAGAAGAATGGAGGAAGTTGTGAAGAGTGGAAAAGAAGGAAGATAAATAGAGGGCATCTAAGGAGACAACCTTAAAATGCTTAGCGTAAAATAGACTCGTCGTAGAAAAAAAGATCGAAGATTGAGTAGGCGAATGAAGAGGTGAAATAGCTGAACAAGGGAAAAAAAAAATACAACAACAGCTCCCAGATATGGCGGAGGAGGCTGCGGGAGGCGTACAACAGGAAGAGTGAATACGTGAAGGGAATGATCAAGTAGCAGAGGAGGGTGATAAAAGGTGGGTAAGTAAGTACCTAGAAATAATAATGGAAATAAAAATAATAAAAAAAATACCGAATTTTGTCGGAAGAAAATAAAAAACAACATTGTGATATTGTCAAGAACAGCTAGAAGGAAATATTTTAAGATAAGGATGGATATTCTGAAGTATTGTTAAATGAGAAATATGAGAGATGTGCTGAAGTAGAATGCTTTGATAGAGAAGGATTTAAAAGTGTGATAGTTGAAGAATACAAGAACATTAATATGAATGAATTATCAAGAGCTATGAAAGAAATAGTGCAGAGAGAAATTTGAAACGGAATAATATCAGTTAATTAGGATGTTAACGTAAGGGAAGTAACAAGAAATATTGTTTAATCTTATTGTGTCGGGCTAAGCAAGATAAAAAAAGACCTTGCAAACGAAAGAGAACACAAGAATAAGTAATAAATTATTCAGACACCTCAATGACATTATAATGATGAACAAGGTGGCTCTGGTATGCCTACAAATCACTTCAATCACATGGCTGGTCTTAACAAGGTGAAACATTTCTCGGGAAGAACAGACATATGTGTGGCACTTATGGACACAGAGAAAGCGTTTGAAAAGGGTGACTGAAGAATTATGTGGTAAGTGACATAGGTTTATGGAGTGGAAAGAAGTCTGCTGAGTGGTTGAAAGCTTTGATAAGGAAAGTAGGGTTGCGTTGGTGTAGGAAGCGTAGTCCTAATAAAGTTTAGAAAATAATAGATTTAAAGTAGCTATGAATGACAATTGAAACATGTATTAAGAATGGCATAACAGTGTTCAAGTAATAGCATTTTTCATTAAAGTTTTGTTAATGACCCGAATATGTGATGTCCACCGTGGCTTTTTAACATTTATCATTATTGATAGAGTGATAAGGAGAGTGAAAATAGATATAACGGAAAGCCTCAATATACAATCACAAAAATTTAAGTCCCGTGATAAAAGAAATTTTAAGATGAGTGCAGTAAAAAAATATAGAGACGAGATGCAGAAGAGATACAAGTTGAGATGTTCATGAATAGTTACGTAATGGAATAGATGGAAAAGTTCTAACATCATGAAAAAATATATAAATACATAAATAGTTAAAAGACGCATCAGAGGAATGCAAAAAATAATAGAATATGTGGAAAGAAATAATATAATAAAAACCAATAACAATAAAACAAAAAGTGTGAGGTTCATGACTAAGCCTGAATTGATATGGGGAAAATGGCATTAGGATTACGTCAAGGAAGAACCCAACATTAATTTAGGTATTCAAAGGGCGAAAGTAGTGAATGAAAGTGAGTGAATTGGGGAGGGAAAAAAAATGTGATCAGTAAAGGACATTGCACCGCTGAAATCCGTGATCGGGAGCAATATGAAGCAGCTGATGTGCACGAGTGTGGGTCGAGGTGCAGTCTGGTTGCAGGAAAGTGTTAGGATGGCAGATAGCAATTTAAAATGAATATAAAAGTAAAATAAAAAATAAATAAAAAATAGATATGCAGTGAAATGTATGCAGATGAGAGAAATACGTGTGTGTGTGTGTGTGTGTGTGTGTGTGTGTGTGTGTGTGTGTGTGTGTGTGTGTGTGTGTATGTGTGTGTGTGTGTGTGAAGGTGTGAATTATTTCTTTCCTTGACCTTCATGTTTCAGTCTTTGTTTTTATTTGTTTCTTTCTGGGACGTCACTCTGCATGCGTTGTAAAGATTGACTTGAATGAAATACCTTTGGTGAGTATTACTATTATTATTGTTATTATTATTAATATTATTATTATTATTATTATCATTAACATTATCATCATCACCATCGTCCTTATAACTGCCATACACGCCTCCACCTTTCTTGTGCGCCATAAAAGGAGAGTAAGTGGCACTGAGGTGGAGAGCTTGGGACCCTCTCCGGCATTTTATATTTCCACATAATAAGAATAAAGTAAAGCGTTATATTATTTTTTTATTATATAGTTTTTTCAATATTTTTTTCTTCATATTATTTTTGGATACTTCCTTGCAATTTTAGAAGGGAAGGCTTTATATATATTTTGTATAATGAAAATGATGATGTTTCTAACAGTGATAATAATAATAATAATTATAATAATAATAATAATAATAACAATAATAACGATAGTAATAAATGCAACCTCAGTACTAATGGTAATACTCTACATGGCAAAGAAATCCCAAGGGACACACATATCACCCTGCTGTGTCCCTTCCCTCCTCCCCTTCCTATCCCCCTTTCCCCTTCCCTCCCTTACCTTTCCCCTTCCCCCGTCACGCACTTAACATGATCAGAAAAACGGATTACCTCACGTTCCCCTTTCCTTAAACCCCTTATTACACCCCTTACCTTCCTACCTTCGCCTTCCTTCCCTCCCTTTTCTTCCTATCTTTTCCACCTTTGCTTCCTACACATCCACGTCCTCTACTTTTTCTCTCTTATTTATTTTTTCTCACTAACTTCTTTCGCTTTACCACCTTCCCATTTCACCTTTTCCTTCAACTTTCTGTCTTTCTATTTTCTCTCTATTTCACTTTTTTTTTTTATTGTTCTCTTTCTCCTTCCTTCTCATCCCATTTCCACCTTCCCCTCCACGCCTCGCTGCTGCTGCTGTTGGATAATTGAGTGAATTAATCAGAACGAACTGCACGTCACTGTCGGCCCATCGTAATAGGCAAGTCGTTTGTGCAAAGAAGAGAAAAAAAAGTGTAGATTAATTTGTGCACAACAGGTGAGTGATCATTGGGTAGTTAATTACTTTTGTCCTTTAATTTGATTGTATACGAAAAGTTGTGATTAGAGCAGGTATCCGTCTGTCTCCGTTCCACTCTCTCTCTCTCTCTCTCTCTCTCTCTCTCTCTCTCTCTCTCTCTCTCTCTCTCTCTCTCTCTCTCTCTCTATATATATATATATATATATATATATATATATATATATATATCTCTCTCTCTCTCTCTCTCTCTCTCTCTCTCTCTCTCTCTCTCTCTCTCTCTCTCTCTCTCTCTCTCTCTCTCTCTCTCTCTCTCACACACTCTCTCTCTCTCTGCGTGTGTTTCATTACTCCATTCTTCAATCTCTTCCTTCTCTTTCTTCTCCCCTCCTCTTATTCTTTTTTCTGCTTATCCTCCTCCTCCTTTACACGGTCGCATTGGGATGTTATTCTATTCCTGCAGCGGGTTTACGGATCTTCCTCCCTCGTGTGTGTGTCAATTAGTGTGCAGGAAACCTTACATGAACGAAAAAGTAATGAATTGATTTGGGGTACTTTTGTGGGTCTGTTTACTGCGTTGGTGTGTTTCTGTAATTTAATGCTTTTTGTTCTCTTCTTTCTTTCTTTTTTTTTATATATTTTTTTTATTACAGTGGATGATAACGCGGTGTGCAAATACTTAGACGCATAATAACGTAAACTCTACGGAAACTTCCCTTCACGTTTAAACATGTGCGTTCCCTATATAGTTAACCAAACACATACAGGTGCTACGCAATATGCAATACAAAAAAAAGAAGCTAAGTATATATATTTATATCTATACGTGAAATGACTTATTACTGAAGAAATAAAACATAAGTAGACGTAATTGAAACTACAAGCAAGTACATCTTAATTACCAAAACACACACAACATAGAAAAAACAAACACACACACACACACACACACACACACACACACACACACACACACACACACACACACACACACACACACATACACACCGAAGCATATCCTGGAAAGTGAGTTATGAAAAGTTAAAAGAGAATTATTATATCAGTGCGGGTAAGACATGCAGGTTCCTCTCTCCTCTCACATTCCCTCTTTCCCCTCACCCTCGTCCCCTCACCTCCTTGGCTCGTGTCTAGTGAGAATGTGTGATCGGACGTTCATGTGTTTCAAGCAATGACTCTTAAACCATCGTCAGAACACCATCCCTAACTCAAGTAATAATAATCTCTTTCTGCTTGCCGAGAAGAGAGAAGGAGGAGAAGGAGGGGAGGAGGAGGAAGGGGAAGAAGAGGGAAGTGATAGTGCAAGATGATGTTTTCGTAGTTCTCTCATCCTTGTCTCCGTTCTGTTCTCCCTCTCTGCATGTTCCGTTTTCACTCCCTTCCTCCTCTCTCTCTCTCTCTCTCTCTCTCTCTCTCTCTCTCTCTCTCTCTCTCTCTCTCTCTCTCTCTCTCTCTCTCTGCCGCACTCTCATTCCTCGCTCACCACATCAAAAAGCTGCAAAGTTAACAGTTGGGTGGAAAATTTGCGTTTTGGAATCTTGCAATGCAGTTATTTGCAGTTAATTATTTCGGTTTATTATAATTATCACTATTATTATTATTACTATTATCATTATCATCATTGTTATTATTATCAATTATTATTATTATTATTGTTATCATTATCATTATGACTACTACTACTACTGCTATTACTACTACTATTATCATAATCATCATCATTGCATCTACTACTGCTATGATCATTACTACAACCACTATAATCACTATTACTTCTACACTACCGCTACAACAGGTGGAAAAAAAAAAACCTGTCATAATCCAGGCCCTGAATCATCTATGCAACGTCTTGAGGGTAATAAAAAGGCGACACACCTGACTGCCACCTGAACACGACATGAAAGTCACGAACAAGTCATAAGAGCGAAACCATGATCCGCCTTACTGTCACTTCTCCCAGTCATTCATTTCTATATCTATTAATCCGTTCCTTCCCTTCCCTTCCCTTCCCACCCTTCCATGTGTTTCACCGCCTGATGGTAGGGTGTGGCATACCCGCCTAACTCGACACAGCCCCGGCATAACCTGATTAAGTGAGTTCTGTTCCAGTTACATTCAAAGCTTACAATTAGTTGTTTGGGGGTTGATGGTAGTTATGGTGGAGAGACAGATATTGGTGGAGAAAGAAGAGAGGGTGGTGGGAGAAGTGTTGGTGGAGGGAGAAATATTGGGGGAGGTGGTGGAGGCTTGGTGGACGATGGAGAGGACAAGTCACCCTCGCCACTTCTGGGTTCATGGCATTTGTGTCCCGGTGAGGTAATTGCGAGGAGTTTGCACAGAGTGAGCAACAAGCGGAAAGCCTCGGGTTAACTCATTTTTTTAATTTAACAACTGCGTGCACAGTGCTATAGCGTGGGGCGGGGAGCGTGGAACGAGGGAAGGAAGGGAAGGAGAGGGAGGACAATGGCCAGGGGAAGGAAGGTTTTTACTGGGTCAGGGACATCAAATTACCCTCGTGGAAGGTGTTTGAATAATGATAATGACAATGATAATAATACAAATAATAATGGTAATGACAATATGTATAAGCTTATGGTTGCATCACAGAGAAGGTAACACTCGCTGCCAGTAAATGCTTCATACTGGCATATAAGCAACAGATCCTCAATACGCGCGACGTACACTATTTCTACCTAACTAAAACTTACAAAAAATCGACAGACAAAAAACTTCCAACCCCCCCCAAAAGAAAGTGTACATATATCATTGAAGAGAAACATTCACCTGCCAAGCCTTTGTCAG
>JAXIVD010009359.1:5000-7500 GCA_036785275.1 Cancer borealis | reverse complement strand
TCTTACCTCGTCTTCCCTCCTCTCCCCTCATATCCTTTCCCCTCTTCCAGCTATCACAGGTCACTCAATCACGCCTCAACTGACCTGGGCAAAGGGGGAAATAAACAAATAAATAAATAAAATAAAACAAATAAATAAAACATAAATAAAACAAATAAATAAATAAAACAAATAAATAAATAAAACAAATCAATAAATTTAAAAAAAAAATAATTAAAATGAATATATAAGTAAATAGATAAATAATAAAATAAATAAATGAATAAATACATAAATAAATAGATAAATAAAAAAAGATGAATACAACATAATTAATGATGAAAAAAATATACATAAATTACCATTCATTTACTCACTATTTTAAACAGACATTCATTATTTCACTCATTTATTAACTCCCTCAATAATTCTTACACACACACACACACACACACACACACACACACACACACACACTCACCATTCCTCATATATTTCCTTCATCCTCAGCATCATATCCTCATCCTCCTTCATCCACTCCTTCACCAGATCCTTCGTCTCAGCCATCCTTAGACTAGTGAAGGACTGCCACGCCTTCTCCTGCGGGCACTCCAGATGTGGCACTTCCTTGAGGGGTGCCAAGGTGGGGTAGAATTTCATGGCACTCCTTATCTTCTCATATCTCTCTTGTCTCTTACTAATCTTCCTTTCCTTCCTCCTGTTCTTCTCATGAGCTTTGATTTGCGTTATGAGATCGGCGTAGGCGTGGGCGTGCATTTGCGTGGGTGATGGGTGGTGTTTTGCGGGCGTGTGTTCCGTGGGCGATTGGTGGTGTTTTGTGGGCGATTGTTCCGTGGGCGTGTCTACAGGTAGGTTGTGTGGCTGGCAGGGTGACGGGGGAAGGGTGTGTTTGGGTTTAGGGGGGAGACAAGGGGATGGCTTTTGGTAGGATGTGCTGACAGGGTGTTGTTGGTAGGGTGTGCTGACAGGGTGTTGTTGGTAGGGTGTGCTGACAGGGTGTTGTTGGTAGGGTGTGCTGACAGGGTGTTGTTGGTAGGGTGTGCTGACAGGGTGTTGTTGGTAGGGTGTGCTGACAGGGTGTTGTTGGTAGGGTGTGCTGACAGGGTGTTGTTGGTAGGGTGTGGGATGTGGCTGGTAGGTAGGGGGATGGCAGGGTGATGGCATGGAGTAGTAGGTAGGGATGCAGGGTGAGGCTATATAGGGTGTAGCTAGGTAGGGTGTCTTGCAGGGATAAGATGGTGTAAAATAGGGTATAGGATGTGCAGGATAGGGTATAGGGTAAGGCATATGATAGGGTGTGATATAGGGTGAAGGATAGGTTGTAGAAGCTTGTGGAAAGGAAATTAGGCAAGTCCTGTTTTGCCATTGTCTTTCAGTAGTGGAAATTCTTAATGGTATTCTCTCGGATGTGTGGCGGTGGGCGGGTGTGTGGCGGTGGTGGTGGTAGGATGAGTGGGCAGTGTGTCCCCTCAGCCCACTCAGTTTTCCCTCTCCAGTCATTGTAGAAGTCTGCGGAAAAAGATAGATTTATGTCAGAAAAATATTAGGTTGTATAAAGGGATTTTTTATCTTACAAACTGAAGGTCGTACGAGGATGTGAAGGCCAGGTGCAAGCTGGAAGGAAAGGAGGGTAATGTTCTGTACATAATTGACGTAAACTTCATATTTTTCGAGTTATTCAAAATAACATGATTTCAGCCAAGAAGTCAAATAGGTGGGAAACGTTAGTTAGTTTAGGTCAGGTGAATGTATCAAGACACACTGGTCACGAATCTGGAATTAGTTTTGTCGTTACTATAATATTTGTGTTTTCCATTTTGTAGCCCGTAAATTCCACCAGAAATGAGTTCGAAAAAGCTTTTCCCATTTTACTACATAAATATTAGTCCTACGGGAATGTTGTATTGAAATAAAGTTGTGGAGTTTGATAATGTCTATCTCATACAGTCATCAGATTTCCAATAACTCTAATATCTATGAAGAAAATATAAATTTTGTGAAAGAAATTAATGCATAAAACTTTACACTCCTATATCTATAATTACATTCCAATTCAAGTTCACTATAGCTCAATCGAATGAACGTGTTCTGCTCTTTTTTTTATGTTCTATACATTTTTTGCGTAAACCCCAAACATTTCGAGTTATTTCAAAATATATGATTTATCTCAAAAATTCTAAGGGTATACCCTACAAAATTTCATGAAAATTTTCACACCTCCGAATCTCGTGAAAATTTGTACAGTGAGGTTTTCGGTCATGCTGAACACGAATCTGGACTTATTTTCCTGATTACTATAATATCAAACTATATCTCACCCTTGCTTGCCTAATAACAATAATGAAATAACCATTATTCAACTTTACTGGCTGATGCTGGTCTCATAGGACAAAAATAAATAGAGATCATCTACCCTAAATCTACACAATATAACGTAGTAATGTTATTTGGTTTCATATCTTGAACTGTTAGCGAATTAAAACAAGCCAAAGTACGGTGT
>JAXIVD010009358.1:0-15564 GCA_036785275.1 Cancer borealis | reverse complement strand
GTATTGGTCATTTATTCTTTGTAACTCTTACCTAAGATTCTTTAGTTATATTTTTTAGTTTTAATTTTAGCATATTTTCATTTGACTTTGGCACAACCTGCCTGTAAACTAATGAGAATAACCATGATTCATGGAAAATAAACTATTTGAATTTGAATTTGAATTTGTCTCTCTCTCTCTCTCTCTCTCTCTCTCTCTCTCTCTCTCTCTCTCTCTCTCTCTCTCTCTCTCTCTCTCTCTCTCTCTCTCTCTCTCTCTCTCTCTCTCTCTCTCTCTCTCTCTCTCTCTCTCTCTCTCTCTCTCTCTCTCTCTCTCTCTCTCTCTCTCTCTCTCTCTCTCTCTCTCTCTCTCTCTCTCTCTCTCTCTCTCTCTCTCTCTCTCTCTCTCTCTCTCTCTCTCTCTCTCTCTCTCTCTCTCTCTCTCTCTCTCTCTCTCTCTCTCTCTCTCTCTCTCTTTCTCTCTCTCTGATGAGATTTCCCCATCTCTCAACTGTTTGTCCATTCAATTCAAGGAAGTCCTCGTCTCTTAACAATGAGTATCATGTGTTGTCATGAATTTCATGGGAGGAGCTTAATGAACAGTCTGTCAAAGATAAAAGGGCTGCAACCAGTCCCTTCCACACACTTCTCACTCTACCACAGCCCAACACAGTCGGCAAATAGTGCTATCCTGGCAAAGTTTTCATAGGAAATATTGAACAAAAAATCGCAATGCTGCTTTCTTTACTTAATGCTATAAGCTTTGTCATTGTAGCAGATATTACCATGGCCCATGCCCCTGGTCATGGCCCTGCCCCTGACCCTGGTCCTACACCTGTTTCTGGACTCGGCCCTAGCCCTGGCCCTTCCCTCGGCCCTGGTCCTGCCCTAGCCAGCAGTTATCCAACCCTAAATGTGCACTACTCTCTATTAACTAACCTACTGCAAACTTTAGGCTTCAGCGATACGTGTATAGCTGCCGCCCTAGATACTTGCTTCCCAGACACAGTACAAGACCAGCACCCATCACTGTTCCAGGTAAGGACTGTATTCTCAAACCTAACCAAAACGGCAACGACAACTACTGTCCCAACCAACATTTATGTCGGGTTTTCACAATTTGCATATTCTTAACCTTCATTTTTGTCGGGGGTAATTTGGTAACACTGGTGGTGCGAGAAAGAAGAGTTGGTAACAATGACATTTGTATTTAAGTTTGTTATCAGAATTAAGGAATAGTGTGCAAACACAAAAATTGAAGTGTTATATTAGTATATACAAATACCTAGTAGAGTTTATGGGGAGTGAAAAGAGGCCGGAATTATGGCTGGTGGAGGCCATAGGAGCCACATAGAAGGTGACTGTGGCACGGAAGTGTATACAGCTGTTCTCTTCATAAAATGACTTTCTGGTATCTAGGGACGATTTCTAGCTTGGGTAACCATTTCTAGTATGGGGAGATTTTCTCCAAAATGGCCGCCAAGATGGCCGCTGGGCCCAAATTGACCAACAACTAAAAACAGTTTATATCTCTAAAACGGTTGTTTCTAGCTGAAAACTACACGAGGCTGAATTTGTTTTAAGCAATATTTTACACTCTAGAAACACAGTTTCGTGTTAGTATTTTGTAAATTGTGCTAATAAAATTAGATCATTTAAATTAAAATTCTGAAATCGGCCAATAAAATGATCAATTCATCGAAACAAATGCTTTATTTTTCTTGGTTTCTCCTGTATTAGCTAATGTAGGATCAACTGAACATGAAAACATTCATAGTTTTCAATAAATACACAACCAAATTTAATAATAAGGAATTAAGTAACCAATAAAATGAAATATTCAGTCTTGACGAATATGTACATTCGCTTGTATGTGCGCATTGATTATACAGTAATATATACTAGAAACTATTATTTCCCTTTAAACTCTTTATAGGGAAAAATCTCTAACTCTATACATAGAGCCTAGAGTAATTCAAATATGTAATATAAACTGAAAATTCCTTTTAAAACGTATTTAGGGGAAATAACTCGTGTATATATATACTGTAACTGGAAATATATCCTGTAATCTGAAAATTTGTATTAAACCTTATACTTTAATGGGAAATATAACTAAAACTGAGTGTCCAAGCTGTGTGTAAGGGAGAGGGAGGGAGGATGGTTGCAGCTGTTTCTTCTCGTTTTACCTTTGCCAATGCTTTTGAAAATCCAGTACCCTACTCATACATAATTGGCTTTGTATTCATTTTTTTAACTCAAAACTGTCATTTTGCAATCGCTTGAATTCCCACAAACACAAAATCTCGAGCATGGTACCAAGTTAATTCTGCATTTGCATGTCTTTGGCCTAGAACAGGTCGTGCAACTATATGGGTAAGGAAAGTCATCAGGTAGTGGCTCTGTAATAATTTGAGGAGTCAATCCTGTTTCTTGTTCCTCATATCCATAAAGAATTGGATCATGAAAGTCTACATGATCCTCTAACAAAGTGTACCATCTGTTTGCCTGTAGATACGCCCTTTTGATGTACAGCTTTAGACTAGAAGAAGTTGGTGGGAGCTTCATATAAGCTAACTTTTTCATGCGATGGTACTTGAAGATACGCAGATCATTCATTACTTTGAAATCTTTTGACAACACTCTAGTGACTAGATACCCCTCAGCATTTTCTAGCATGAGATCTGATAGGTCTTCCTTCTCAAGGTCTTGAAGAAGGTATGCATAATCTTTTGCTCATATTAGAGCTTATCGTGTCACAACTACTGAGTGAATGAATAGCTGGTAACGTTGCGATAACTTGATTCTCTAATATTTCACATATGTCGTGTACTGGAAGGTATTGTGTTGTGTGTCCTTTTCCAGATAATAGAGTCCAAAGTTTCTTCAAACCGCTTGACTTAAAAACACTGTGATAATAGTAAATAGCACACACAAATACATCAGTGTCTGAGGAGGCAATTAGTAGACTCTTGACATTTGTAGTATTGATAGCATGATTAATGTGAATAAACAATCTTTCATCTGCCTCTTCAACATTAGAGCTCAACTCAGGCACCTTGATTACATGTCCATTTTGAACTTTAAGTGGTTCTTCCCCAATCATGCCACTAAGAAACACTGATACTCTCTACAATCGTTCCTGATGATGCAGGACATGAGCTTGAAAGAATTTCTGGAGTTGATTTTTATTATGAATTGAAGACCAAAAAGCATCCATGTTTTTGGGCAAGGCTGTCAAACTGCTTGATATTGTCATATAAACAGGATCTTTCTTGGTGCGTCTGATTCTTTCACCAGCTTTTATACTGTTCTCCTGATATAGATCAAAGACTATATCAACTCTTTCTGCTTCCTTTGAGAGTGATATGATTCTGTTCAATATCATCTCAGCTAACTCTCCAAATGTTTTCATGGAACGTGTAGCTGCAGCAGCAATAGTGCAGGCATGAAGCATGAAGTCAAATACTGTGCAGGTTGTGGGTGGAGGACTCTGGTCTGATGTATCTCCCAAACATTTTTCAATCTCAATTTCAAATTTTTCTATTTCAATCTCAAAAGTACCTACCAAGCAGTATCATAAAACTGTCATGATTATATTTGAAATGGTAGACGAAATTTTGCATTATGTAAAGGAAAAGACCGACGGTAGCCTCCAATATTGCCTGGTAATTCCTCAAAAATTGAAAAACAAAGATTTGCAATATGCTCATGAGATTTCGAGTCATTTGGGACAGAGAAAAACCCTTAGTAAAGCCGAGGAACTGTTCTATTGGTGTAATCTCAAGGTGAATGTTTGCCAGTAAGTAAAACAATGCATTATATGTCAAAGGTTTAAGGGACACATAGGGTTACAGCAACAGTGGCAGGAATTATCTCAGGTAAACAAACCATTAGCGAGAATTAGGATAGATATAACAGACATGGTTGCTGGAGCCCAGGGGTTCCGTTATGTATTAACTGTAGTGGACCATTATAATCGATTTGTGAAATTCTACCCCCTAAAAACCAAACATACACACACGGTGGTGGAGGCACTGAGTCAGTATGTCGCAGACTTCGGAGCACCTCAAGGGATTGTTCTCGACAACGGCGGCGAGTTCACATCACACCTCTTTCAACAATCCTGTCAGCAGCATCTCATCGCTCTGTACTATACCACCCCCTACCATCCCTAAGGTAATGAGTTGGTAGAACGAATGCATCGGACCTTCAAGTCACTCGTTGAATTGTCCTCGCTTGCTCCAGATGTATCAATCCACTATAAATGCAGCCGTCCACACGTCCACGGGATATCAACCTTACTACGTTTTCTATTCCCGGTACGCTCCTCGGCTGGTTAGTGCAAGATTACCTGCCACTGATGCGGAGTAGGACGAAATAGCTATAGCACACGAGATAATTCAAGACACATGTGAAAATGTCTCGGAAATACAGAAGTGTTGCTAACCGGAAGCGAAAAAAAACTTCGTGTCTACCACCCTAGTGTGGATAAAACGGGAGACAACAATCCCCGGGACATGTAAAAAATTAAATGCTTGGTGGGACAGGCCGTACCGAGTGAGTGAAGTGATCAGAGATGGTGGTGCGTATGTAGTGCAAAACTTGTTCTCAGGGCAAACAGTGCAAAGAGCGGCTGAAAAAGTAAAACCGTATTATGGTAGTGATGAGTGGTTGTTGAAGCCACAAGAGACAACGTTCGCTGCAGAACTGGAAAGTAAACCGCTGCCTCCCCGAACAAGAAGACCCCCAAGAAGATACATTGAAAATTGTTATGGTGTTGAGAAATAGTGAGTGATATAGGTAATTGTAAGATGAGTGGTGAACTTGACACGGAACCGACTTGACGAATAACTTATGTGAAGAATACGGTAGGTATACCAAATTTGAATCATGGGAGTAGATGAGGTAGACTGGCAAGGCATAGTTCACTTTATTTCGCGGGAATAAAATAATGTCTTGCATCTTACAATCGACACGGTTAAGTTCTGGTTGGCATCTCAGAACGTGAGGAACTCTCGAACAATAATCTAAGAAACCTGCCGTGAAACAAATTAAATGAGTGATTGTTGTGAATAAAAGTTGTGTGTGAATGAACAGGGGACTAGAATTCCGAACTTTACAAAGAGGGTACCAGGTGATCCAATTTTGGGCCACCAAATTGGTTGGTTGGGGTGAATTCTTGTCAGTTTTGTATTAAATGGCTCAAGTCACAAGCAGGTCAGATAATTTCTGATAACAGTGGACCGACAGGTGCCACATCACAAAAAGGATATTGATGATATAACTAAGAAAAGGAAGTAGTAACATTGAACATACAGGTGCCAGCTTAGGAAAATTGAGAGTACTGTGGTGCCACCGAGTCAAGAAGTGTTAAGTTCACTCTCGTCAGGAAGGTGTAACGTTCACCTACGTGAGAACCCATAAGTGAATTAAGCGGAGTGTGAATAAAGGGTGAAACTTTCTCCTCCCAGAGAAGATCTCGTGTAATACCAATAATTTCCATAATACCCCTTTCACATACACGGATTTTTCTTACGAGTCCTTACGGATCGCACAAATTCACGGATCCTTACGGTCTGGCCACTTTTACAACTGATTTAAGAGTTGTTACGAGTTATTACGAGCTATTTGCGGTTTATTACGGATTATTACGATTTATTTACGGAAAAATTCCGCGATTTGTTACGAACTGTTACGGATAACTACGAGCAACTTACGGGCATTTTACGAGTTTTTTACGGATTGTTACGAGTATATTATGGAATGTTACTATTCATCAAAGTTTTTACGTGCTATTTAGGAGCTGTTTACGTGTTGCTACGAATAGTTACGGGTTAGTTACGAGTATTTACGAGTCCTTACGATTTTTTGTCAAAAACTTTATACATCGTGGCAGTAGCTGTAACTGCACCATCGTCCGAAGCATAATTTCTGGTGATCGAGAAGATTTTCGAAGAGCAGGAGACTTCTTGTTGACTGCCTTCTTCTTTAGAGCCATGAACATCAAATAAAAATAAATGAACATCAAATAAAAATAAATGTTTAAAAAAAAAAAAAATACTCAACATCAAATTAAAATAAATTATTTTCATATTAAAACATATGAATTTTAAATTAAAATAAATTAAATTTATATCAAAATACATAATGTGATAAGGTACTCTTGACCACCACCACCACCACTACCACCACCACCACTACCGGTAGTGGTGTTGACTAACTGGTAGTGGAGGTGATGGTGGTGTTGACTATTGGTGGTGGTGATGTTGATGTTGACTGGTTGGGGTGGTGGTGGTGCTGTTAGCTATTGGTGGTGGTGTTGCTTTAGGTAATGGTGTTGACTGGTGGTGGTGGTGGTGGTGGTGGTAGTGGTAGTGGTAGTGCTGGTGGTGGTGGTGGTGATGGTGCTGGTGCTGGTTTTGGTGGTGTTGACTATTAGTGGTGGTGGTGGTGATGGTGGTGGTGGTGATGGTGGTGGTGATGGTGATGGTGGTGATGGTGATGGTGCTGGTGGTGTTGACTATTAGTATTGGTGGTGTTGACTATTGGTGGTGGTGTTGACTAGTGATGGTGGTGGCTGTCAAGAGACCGTATCACAGGTATTTTAGTATAAATTTTATATATTTTAATTTAAAATTAATTTATTTTAATTTGATGTTCAGCTTTTTTAATTTGAAATTAATTTGTTTTAATTTGATGTTCATTTTTCAAAATTTGATGTTCAGTTTTTAAAATTTGATGTTCATTTTTTTTAATTTGAGGATGAAAAGGTGTACACGTAAAGTGCTCATAATAATTCGTAACAATCCGTAAACAACACGTAAGCACTCGTAATAATCCGTAAACAAATCGTAAAATAACTGTCACAAAAATCAAAACAAAATTGTTACAAATTATTACTAGCTATTTGCGGATTCTTGCGAGCAGTTTACGGATGGTTACGTTACGTATTGTTGCGAGCGGTTTACGATCGCTTACGGATTGTTACGAGCTATTTACGGAGAAATAAATCCGTGGAAAATCGTAAGAAGATTTTTGAAATGTCAAAACATTTGCTTCTCCTTTCACGGAACCTTACGAGTGTCTACGAGTTGTTGCGAATTGTTGCAAGTTATTTACGGATACCAGCGAGCTATTTACGGATGCTTACGATTGACTACGAGTTGGCGAAAGAAGAATCCGTGTATGTGAAGGGGTACAAGTTGTATACAAAGGAATACAAAGGAGTACAAAGGAAGAACAGACAGCAACAGTCCTACTGGACCTAACGAGGCTGTCTGTTTAGTTACACTAATACTACTATAATATCTACGTGATAGAGACAAAAGGACAGCAAAGCGGAAGGCTCCTCCCCAACCACCCTTCCCTCCAGCCGAAGCTGGCCGGAAGAGGAAGTGATACCATGTAGCATTGAAAAACTAACATGGAATTTGTATAGGAAAGAAATAAAAAACAAGGAGTAATCTATGCTAAAAAAAAATGATAAAAAAAAGAAGTTTTACGCAGTAGTGAAATATTCGACTTGGTGAACAGATGCTAAGTGCTTATCGAGTTTTTTCTTAAATGATTCAATTGTAATACTGTTGACAATTTGTGCTGGGAGAGAATTCCAAACATTTACGATTCTATTGAAGAAAAAGTACTTCGCTTCATTTGATCTAAAGCGCTTACCAATGATCTTGAAGCCATTGTTACGGGTGGAGCTTGTGAGATCGGTAGTTACATAATCGTTTATGTTAATATTATCGAAACCATGGAAAATTTAAAAAACCTCAATTAGGTCTCCTCGTAGCCTACGTTTGGATAAACTGAATAAGCTCAGCTCCTTTAGACGTTCTTCGTAAGACTTGTTTCACAGTCTTGGGATCATTTTAGTAATTCTTCTTTGTATTCTCTCCAGCTTATTAATATATTTTCTATAGTATAGTGACCAAAATTGAATGCAATATTCTAGATGAGGGCGTACGAGTGCATTATATAATGTAAGGATAACTTTTTCAGATTTATAATCAAAAGTTCTACCGATGAAACCGACCAGTTTGTTTGCTTTTTTTACAACGTCTGAACAATGTTTATCTGGTTTGAGGTCGTTACTAATAGTTATCCCTAAGTCTTTTTCATGGTTAACCTTGGAAAGTTCAGAGTCATTCATTGTATATTTATTGAATTGATTATTGCTACCAATATGCAAAACTTTACATTTATCAACATTAAATTTAATTTGCCATTTCTTTGACCAATTGACTAACATGTTGAGGTTTGATTGAAATAGTAGTTTATCGGCGGTTGTAGTTACTTTACTCGTGATTTTCGTATCGTCGGCAAATTTTGATATTTTACATGTAAGGCCTTCATCAATATTATTTACTTAAACTAGAAAAAGAATGGGACCAAGTACTGAGCCTTGTGGCACACCGCTTTTAACGTCTCGCCAGTTAGATGATTTACCATTTATGACAACGCGTTGTCTTCTATCGGAAAGCCAGTCTTCAACCCATTTATGAATATTTCCAGATATGCCGTGTGATTCTAATTTTTTTTTTAAAAACCGTTTGTGGGGAACTTTGTCAAACGCTTTTTGAAAGTCGAGATACATTAATTATATCGACCGCTTTTGTCTCGTCATAAATGTTGAATAGATCGTTATAAAAGTCAAGGAAACGGTTAGATCGTTGAGTCAAATCTAGGAAATTTCCACTCTAACCCCGCCTCTACTTCCCCCTTCACCGTTGCTAGGATACACGCGTTTTAGGAGTTGTCAGTCAAATCTTAATTAACTTTAAATTATAAAAAGAAACAAGAACAGTAGTAAAATTTTTCCCTTCCTCTTTTCATTTAATCAATAATATCATTTAAAAGATCAAGAATAAGGGCAGTATAAATAGATCTTTAGGCCTAACCACCATTTCGGATAAATAAGAATAAAGATGAGGTGGCAATCCTCGCAGGCTACGAGGTGGGCATCAAAGGAAGACTGGTTTCACTTGCTCATCAACCTTTCTCTTCGCCAGGTCAGTAACAAAGTGTTAGCTCAGAACTAGCTTAGAAGCAGGTTTACGATTCTGCCGTGGTGATATATATATATATATATATATATATATATATATATATATATATATATATATATATATATATATATATATATATATATATATATATATATATATATATATATATATATATATATATATATATATATATATATATATATATACATATATATATATATATATATATATATATATATATATATATATATATATATATATATTATATATATATATATATATATATATATATATATATATATATATATATATATATATTATATATATATATATATATATATATATATATATATATATATATATATATATATTATATATATATATATATATATATATATATATATATATATATATATATATATATATATATATATATATATATATATACAGTGATATTGATACTTAGTTATAGAGATAGGGCTAGAAGTTTTTCACTCGCTCATCAACCTTCCTCTTCGCCAGATTTGGAACTAGGTGCATTCCACCACCATCACACACTCTATGTAGACCACCCCCTCACCTTATAGATGTTTGTTTTATACATATAGAATGAATAGAAAGGAAAATAGTGCAGCAACCGAGCTCACTCCAATTATCAAAGTGAAAGTGACATTATTAGGGGTTAAACTGGAGAATAGGTCCGTGTCACGTACAAACACGAAACTCACATATCATGTAGAAGACTCGGTAGTCGTGCCGTAAACGTAAAAGAAATGAGGTGCTCACTTCTAGTGTGGCTGTAATAGCACTCGAAAGTGTGGCGAAATTCAACAGTTTCTAAGTTCAGCGAACTCTGCACCACTCAAAAGTAAACATTGAAATGATTTTCTTTTGTTTATGACTGGGATTTGTGGGTAACGGCATATAAGGATTTCATGATATCTATACAATTCAACCCACCAATCGCGGTGCCACCCGTCACTGCCATTCGCGCCGCTACCAATTACAGCCTTCCAAGCTAGGTTCAGTTACGCTTTTCTTTTGTTTTAGGGACACGTCAGGTGTACCGATACAGGTTCATTGTCACTTGTTGATATAGCTACCAGCGGATTACACCTTGTGAAGGATGTTATTTGTCCTATGGCGATTTTTGTGGAACATATTTTAAGGACTGTGAATTAGGGTTACTCAAACTGTTAATGAGACTTGGTTTAGTGCCTGAAAAGAAACTTTGTGAAAAATGCGGGAAGGAGTGCCGTGTAGATATACGCTAAGCTCTACCCACCTCCATTGCCTTAACAATAACCACACCACACCGGTAAGTCATAACGATATAATTTTGGAGGTCCTTTGTTAGGTTAGGTTAATGTCCTAGCGTTACTGTAACGTTTGTTTTAATGGACAGTAGTTGTTACTATCAACTACTGTCCATTAAAACAAACGTTACATAT
Organism: Cancer borealis; assembly: GCA_036785275.1. Classification (NCBI taxonomy): domain Eukaryota; kingdom Metazoa; phylum Arthropoda; class Malacostraca; order Decapoda; family Cancridae; genus Cancer; species Cancer borealis. The sequence continues at coordinate 5,124 of JAXIVD010009358.1, read as the reverse complement.
ATACTCCAAATATGAAATATTTATTTTCACTTCTGACTACAAGCAACATAGTTGTTTTCTTTCTGAAAGATTATTTATATATGAAGAACTGGATATGAAAGGACAGTGCTTGATCAAAAAAGGCAGATGTTCCAATATGATACAGATTTTTTAAATTAGCGTAAAGTTTGGGAAGATTTAATGTTATTACTTTCAACAAAGTTAACATCTCGGTCATCTCCCTCAAAAATATCGTCGAAACGTGAGCCTTCCTCCAAAACAGCCATTCAGATTGAAAGGTGACACTGTAAGATGTAGAGGTAGCTGGCGAGGGTAATAAGGCTCGGAGATGCGGTGTTGTGTTAATTATACAATAAACACAGACCGGACAGAGAGACGCCGAATGCATGACCTTGCCGTAGAGAACGATGTGCCCAGACTGAAGTGGGGATCGCGGCGGCAGGTCACGCGAGGGTGGCTTGGTCACGATGCCAGAGACCACAATACAGAATGCGCGCCAAGCCTGAAATACAACATGTGTGCATCCTATGCGTAGTGATATACATAAATAACTCAGCTCTCTACACTGCTCGGCCATCAATCAACGAAATGTACCCATTTTGAAAACACCGGGTGAAACGAGGACACTCGTAGGAGTGTAGGAAACTGAGATGTCAACAGTGAAATAGAGATACATAAAAATGATAGCATGAATAAAAAACATATTTATATAAATGCAAAAAGAATATATGAAATAAGAATCTCAAAGAAAATGTAAAATACACCACAAATTTTCTACCAAAACAATTATAATACAAATACTAAAATAATTGGCAACACACAAAATTAAATATAATATATGGCAAAAATATAGATAGAAATATAAAGGAATAAGCTTAACTGGGCCAAAATTAGTGGAAGAAATATATGTACTTACGTAGCAATGACAAAAATATATATAGTATAATTCACTTAGGCAGCAAAGACAAGAAGTATATTTAGTAATATGCATTTAGGCAGCAAAGATAAAAAAAAAGAAATATATATATATATATATATATATATATATATATATATATATATATATATATATATATATATATATATATATATATATATATATATATATATATATATATATATAGTAATATGCACTTAGGCAGCAAAGACAAAAATATGTAGTAACTGGAGCCAACACATGAAACACTATGCCACGAGGCAGCGAAAAATTGTATAAAGTGTAGATGGAACACATTATAACATGAAATAAGTCAAACATATCCTGAGGTAGCAGAAACAATAGTATAAAGTGTTGATGGCACACATCATAACATGAAAGAAATCAAACATACCCTGAGGCAGAAATAATAATAAAGTGAGTTAGAACACCGTAAATAGCTCAGTATACCCTGAGGCAGATGCAATAATAATAGGTGTTGGAACACCTTAAACAACTCGCTATACAATGTGTATGTGGAACACAAAAATAGAAAAAAATATAAGTAAGTCAAACCCGCTATAAAATAACTGAATACAGTGAAAATCTGATAATCTGAAAAGCAGCAAAGATCGCAAACTCCGGATTATCAGAATTTTCGGACTGATGGACGTGACCCCTAAAAATGCCCTAAAACCCTGAAAAAAAAATTTAAATAAAAAAAAATAAAATTCAGTATTGTGATTGTGTTTTTATTTACTTTTGAAGTGTAGTACAGTTGCAGGTCAGTTGTAGGTACAGTGTAGTGCAATCCAGTATCCAAAGGTACGATACTGTAGTAATCCAAGGGGTCAAACTTTTTCTTAAGGAGTCTTTCACAATACATTAGTCATTTAATACAGTATTTGTTCAAATTATTATTGATTATTTAGAACTAACTTAATCTGGACAGTATTTTTTCACTCTATTACTGTACAGTAATTAATCACTTGGGCCATTAACTTAATTTGTACAGTATTTTTTCAACTTGATACTGTACAGTATTTATCACTTAGGCCCTAAGTGATTTGTGAAAAAAACAAACTTGAGAAGGTTTTGTCGTGCTGGTTAGTGTTTTAGTTACTATAATATCGACTAATTACTCCTTTCTCTAATGTTCTTACGTAGTTACCCCCCTGTGTATTTATTCTAACCACTTGCAATAACATTGTACAATTAATAATTTTTCTCAATAAGGGCTATTGGGTGAATAAAAGGACAAAATAATACCTGAATACTGAACACAACACTAAGTGCTAAGTGGCGCAATGTTTATCTCCGCTTTGTTTATCCGGGACGCATATTCACGAATTGTAAGCAGAATCCCGTACCCAGCGAGAGAACCGTTGGCGCGTGGCAACCCGTTCTCGCCCTGGGTACGGGATCCTGCTTACAGTTCGTGAATATGCATCTGGGACCTCCGAAACCGACCAGCTGATAGTGATGTTAATTCATCTAAGATTTAATATAAATAATAATTTACTTTAATAATTGAAATGTTATAAATATTTAATTAATTACTTGTAAGTTTGCTATTTCAATTATCCTGAATTAATTCCTGTCATAATTTTCACATCTTTACCATCTCTTTCTTGAGACGTTTCGCAGAAATACTGGGAGATTTTCGGCATTTCTGTTCTGACATGGTTTGAGACATGGTCAAGATTTTTGGTGATTTGTGAAAAAACCTGAGAAGGTTTTGTCCTGCTAGTTAGTGCTTTAGTTACTATAGTCTCGACTCATTACTCCTTTCTCTAATTTTCATAGATACATCCCTATGTATTTATTCTAACCACTTGCAATAACATTGTATATATAATTATTTTTCTTATTAAGGGCTATTGGGTGAATAAAAGGATAAACTTATGGCTGAATACTGAACACAACACTAAGTGATGCAATATATCTCCGCATCGTCCGGGATCTCCGAATCAGGGCGTCGATTGTACTTTTGGATCGTCCAGCTCGGGAATTTCCGCGCATAAAATTTCGGCTCAAAATTTCCGAACCATCAGGCTTTCCGAACCATCTGCCTCCTGCACAACATTTCCAAACCTTCAGGATTTCCGAACCATTAAGCCTCCGGATTATCGAAGTTTCCCTATATCACGCTTTTAATCTATTAAGAAAACAAAACAAAACATAGGTATAGGTGAGGTATTGGAAGTTAGAGAAGGGTGCTTGAAAGGAAGGAAGGATGTGAATGAGTTGAATGAAAGGATTAGCAGGGAGGAGGTTGAAAAATATGTGAAAAGACAGAAGAATGGTAAGGCAGCAGGACCAGATGATATCCCATATGAATTTTATAGGAATGGTAGTGATGTTATGATTGATAGAATGACTGAGTTATCTAACGAAGTGTGGAAAGAAAAGAGGATGCCGAGAAAGTGGAATGAATGTAGAGTGACACTTATTTATGAGGGAGGATACACAAGCAGGCATGATTTGAAGAATTATAGGCCAATTGCCCTTGTGAACACAGTAGGCAAAGTCTTCTGTGCTGTGTTGAATGAGAGATTGTGTAAATGAATTGAGAAAGTAGGAGTGCTGGGTGAAGAGCAGAATGGTTTCCGAGTGGATAAAAGAGCAGAAGATAAGGTATTTGTTGTGAATGAAATGATTGCAAGAAAAAAGAATGATAGAGGTAAGCTGTATTTAGGATTTCTAGTTATAGAGAAAGCTTGCAACAGGGTAAAACAATAAATGCTTTGCAGAGTTTTAGAAAAGATTGGGCTAAGTGAAAAAATAGTCAAAATTGTCAGGAAAGTGGAAAAAGTGAGATAGACAAAACCGTGAAAGGTGTGAGACTGAGTAAGTGGAAGACTGAGATGGAACGAAAGAAGACTTTGTAATGGTACAAAGAGAAAGGGGCTTCAATGTATGTAAGGTGATATGATGGAAGCCTGGGTGGTGATCTTCTCTTCTGAGCTAGGGCACAGTGTATGGATGTGAATGCAAGGTACTACAGATGGTCAGAGTCCCGCAGCAGAGTGTGCCAGATATGTGACATGGGAGAGGATGAGACGGTAGAGCATGTGGTACTGGAATGTGAAAAGTATTACCGTAACAATGGAAATGATGCGTGTGATTCTAACATAAATGAGACGTGAAATGAATGAAGTGATTGAAAGAACTGGAAGGGAATGGATGGTGTTGTTGCTGGGAGTGTGCGTGAAGACGAGAGAACGGATGATTGACGTGGTGAAAGAGTTTCTGGAGAAAATGTGGTATGAAAATCGAGAAACTAGGGAGTGTAATTAGAGTATGCATCTTTTCTTTTCTTTTTTTCTGTGCGCTTTCCATTTTTTTCTTATCCCTCTCACAGGAGCTGCTGATACAAAAGCCTGACTTGAGGGAAACTTCAAATCACCTGTGACATCAAGATCAAGATCAAGATTAACAGAATATCAAGGAAGAGGGTGGAAGAGATTCAAACAGCGTGACAAATTCCAAGATAGTGGCGTGAGGGAGAAGAGGCGAAGATCAAGATGACGAACCAAAATGGCGGAAAAATATAGCATACCGAAAAATATTTATTTTCAGAAGAAAAAAAATATATATAATATATACGGTAATAAGAACTGATCTCTGAGGTACAGAAAAAATAAAATAAAATACACTTCAGAGCCTCAGAAAAATTTAAGAAATTATAAAAAGTACTCAAGTGGAGCAGATGTGAAGTGGAGTCCTCATGGTGTTATGGGGCCTCGTCTGTGGGTGTCGGACAAGGACGAGCGGGTAGCAGATGATGCAAGTGGAGCACACGGAGACAATGGATGACCTCATGGGTGGAGTAGGTGGAAAACGTAGAGACAAAGCCTGGATATAGCAGCAGAGTAGTGAAAAACAGTGTAGTATATACCTGTCCATAGTAGTAACATAATTCAGGACAGATCGACAAAGCTTGCGAGGACGATGTGTGGCGTCGGTAATGGCGTCCATGGCGATAAGATGCGGGTGGAATAAGTGGATCACACAAAACAAGGCGTGGATGGAGCAGGTGAAGTAGCAGCCAAAGTAGATTGTACAGGATAGAATGTACCTTCAGTAGTAGTAGTTGTTGTATCCAGGCAGGGCAACACAGCTTGTTGGTGTTTGGGTCGCGGAGACGATAGGTGGCTTGGAAAATGGCGGCTTTGTAGATAAGATGTGGGTGGCGCCAAAACTTT
>JAXIVD010009357.1:0-12500 GCA_036785275.1 Cancer borealis | reverse complement strand
GGTTATTATATTTTTATTGTAATATTAAGGATAGTTTATATAGCGTTACAACCCGTTCTATACTTTTTAGCTCTAACATTGTTGTTAAGAGAGCGAGCGTGTTGTAATTTCGGCTATATATTTGTATTTTCATCTACTATGTTTTAACGTAAAGATAATGTTGCGTTAGATAAGTTATAGGGTAGATTCTTTTGTATAGGGTTTATTTCACACCACGGGGTTTGGGTAAGCGTGGGTGAGTCGCGTCCCCCTATTTAAGGCCGGGTGACCCCGCGCCGACAGACAGTATATTCAGGTCACCGAGCAGAGGAGACAGGTTGTGCCTGAGGTCACCGCGTCGGTCCGCGTGGGTGTCCGTAGAACGGTATGTAATAGATATATATATATATTCATGTATGTTAGTGTAGAGATAGGGTGTTGGTGTAGGTATGTGAAGGTGTTTGTTTTAATTGGAGACTGGGAGCGAGTTTAGTGTGGCTTGTCTACCTTGTGTTTTTTTTCGTTACCTGTTGGGAGGTGGGTATTGTTTCATTTTCTGCTTCGCGCATTTAATACCCATTCTCTGATTTATTCCCTTTTGGTAGGGATTGGTTTGGGTAACGTAGGGGAGGTGGATATTGTTTTATTTTCTGCTCAGCGCATTTAATATCCAACCTCTGTTTCTTTTATCTCTTTTAGTAGGGATTATTTTGGTAGCGAGTCTAGTGACTTGGTTCCCGTTTCCTTGTTTCCAATTATTTAGTTTAGTTAGTTAGTTTATTTTATATTTATTTCTTTGTGTGTGTTTGTTTTTGTGTTTGGTTTTTGTGTTGGGTTTTTGAGTTGGTGTTTTAAAGTTTGTGTTTGTGTTTGTGTTTGTGTTTGTGTTTGAGTTATTGGTTGTGTTTATATTTCTCAATCAATTAACTTAGGGGTTTGGTGTTTGTGTGTTTATGTGTTTATGTGTTTGGCGTTTATTTGTTTTGTGTTTGTGTTGTTGTGGTTTATTGTAGAATCTCGTGATCTTGTGTATTTTTGTATTTGTTTTAATTAATTACTTTCAATGTAATTAACTACCCTTCTGGTAGACAGATCTCTTTGAATTAATTTCCGTTGTGTATATAATTATTAACTTGTAAATAAATCTAGTGTAGTTTGTTTACTTGTGGTTTTTTTTAACTTTATTTCTGAAACCCCCCTTAGAACCTGGTAATTAAGTTTCCTCCTCATTCATTTTAAATTAATTGGCCTTTAAAGTGTAACGTCAAGAACGAGAGGAGAAGGAAAAGTTTGTTGTTGGAGCGGGGGCATGACAGTGGCGACCTCGCCAGGATCACGAGTGACTACATAAGCCATTATTTTTGTGTTTATCGCGGTCTTTCGGCATCATGCGTATCGTGACTGACGAAGACGCGGCGAGTTTTGTGGGTAACCAGCCAACGCCCGAAGAGGTAGGCGGATTAACAGTACCTGAGTTACGGTTAATCGCTACCCATTTAGGGGCTACAGACTATTACCAACTGTTGAAAGCAGACCTTGTTAGCTTGGTGCTTCAACAGATCAGTTTGGTTGGGGTCGGGAGTGAATCTCTCCACTCAGAGACTGAAGGTGATAGGATGGACGAGGGGCTCAGGGAGCACCAGGTTGACCCAGAGATTAGGCGGCTGGAGCTGCAGTTGAGGCTTGCCGAAACTCAGGTGCGTTTAGCTGAGTTAGGGGCAGCTGGGAACAACGGCTCCAGTGTTCCTAGGTTTGATTTGGGGAAGGCCATTAGGCTTATACCCACGTTTACTGAAGGAAGTGTAGACACCTTCTTCAGTAGTTTTGAGAGGCTTGCCATTCGTCTCTCATGGCCCAGAGATCAGTGGACCTTGCTCTTGCAGCAAAGCTTCAAGGGTAAGGCACTGAAAGCGTATATGGCGCTTACTGATACGGACGCTTGTTCCTATGAAAAGGTTAAAAAGCAGGTCCTTCAGGTTTATTCTCTGGTGCCTGAAGCTTATAGACAAAGGTTTAGGGCTCTGAAAAGGACCTCTGAGCAGTGTCATCTCGAGTTGGCTAGGGCGAAACGGGAGGCTTTCGTGAGTTGGTGTCGATCCCAGAACGTGGTGTCTTATGACCAGCTGGTGGAGTTGATGTTAGTGGAGGCGTTTGTACAGGTCGTGGATAGGGATGTAGCGTCACACCTGGCACAGCGAAACATCACCACGGTGGAGGAGGCCGCCACGATAGCCGACAATTTTACCCTAGCTAGGAGAGAAAGCTACATGTCTGGTTCCAAGCCAGGTGGTGGGGGATACAGCTTCTCCAAATTTAAAGGGAAGGGAACGCAGCAGCGCTCCCTTGACCCTCCCTCTCAAGGCAAGGGTATTTCGAAGCCCGCGCCGCCAGGTTGGCAGAGGGAAGTTTTTAAGTGTTCCTTTTGTGGGAAGGCGGGACACAAGGCAGACTATTGCTGGCGCAGGCTCCAGCCTAAGGAGCAAGTGAAGGCAGTGTTGGCCACGCAGAAGTCCCCAGAAGTGGAGACAATGACGGTGGGTTGTGTGTTTCCTTCTCCAGGAGTGGGGGAACGCTACACTACCCTCGGAGACGAGGAGATCCAGCCGGACGCTGGATATAAGGCTTTTGTTTCGAGGGGGTCTGTAACCGGTGGCGGGGTAACTCGTCCCGTGAATGTTCTCCGAGACTCGGGGGCTTTACAGACCTTACTTAGGGCAGGGGTGGTTACTGGAGGGAAGACAGGAGAATGGGTAATCTTGTCTTCCATTGGGGGCCGTAATTCGGCACCTTTGGTCAGGATCTTTTTAGATTCTGACTGTTTTAAGGGTGAGGCTCCAGTTGCGATTTTGCCTGAGTTGCCCGTAAAAGGGGTGGACATCATTTTAGGCAATGATTTGGCCGGGGAAAGAATGGGAGGAACCCCTCCTCTGGTCCTGCAGGAAGAGCCTAGTGCCTCCGCAGATTTGGAACAACTGGAGGCCAATATGCCCCAAGTTTTTCCCTTTTGTGCTGTGACACGCAGCATGAGTAACGCCGCCCAAACTCCAGAACCCCCAGTTTCCCAGAGTTCTACCCAAGGTAACGAGGTCGGGGACCTCAATATTTCATCCCTGTTTGCCGAGCCTCTTTCGGCCGGTCCTTGTTTGTCCTCAGGTAATGTGCGCCAGGGAAGGGAGGCCTTGATCACCGCGCAGAGGGAGGACGAGAGTTTGACGACCATGATGGAGCAGGCGCTGACGCAGCAGAGGGATGTCGCGCCGACTACCATGTACTTCCTTAAAGAGGGGGTACTGTTTAGGAGGTGGCTGCCGCCTACTTTCCAGAAGGAGGATGCCGCGTGGGCCTCAGTGGAGCAACTGGTGGTGCCGGTCCAGTACCGTCAGGCCCTGCTGGAGGTGGCCCATGATGGACGTTTTGCCGGACATTTGGGGGTCAGGAAGACGCTCGGGAAGTTAACCCGTTTGTACTTCTGGCCAGGGATTCGGGCAGAGGTGGCCAGGCATTGCAAGGAGTGTCTGATATGCCAACGCATGGGGAAGCCGAACCAGAAGATCAAGCCGGTTCCGCTGGTCAAGGTTCCTCATCTGCCGGAACCCTTCACTACCATCCAAGTGGACGTCGTTGGCCCTCTCAAGAAGACCAAAAGAGGTAATGAGTATCTCCTCACCATGGTTGACGCAGCCTCGAGGTATGTTAACGCTGTACCTCTTAGAAGGATTACAGCGGAGGCAATTAGTAGAAATTTAACAACTTTTTTTTCTTTTTTCGGAGTCCCATGTAAGGTGCAGACAGATGGTGCTAGCTATTTTTGTGGTAGGATTTTTAATGATTTTTGTAAGTCTCTAGGAATTAAGCACTCCGTGAGCAGTCCTTACCACCCCCAGACTCAAGGTGTGGTGGAGCGTAGCCACCAAACTCTGAAAAGCATCCTGCACAAGTTTGCCCTTCAGTTTGATACTGACTGGGATGACAATCTTCCCTATGTCTTGTTTGTCTTGAGAGACTCCCCTTCAGAGAGTACTGGTTTCAGTCCTTTCGAGTTAATATTTGCCCACCAGGTGAGAGGTCCTCTGACCCATATTAAGGAGTCGTTGTTGGGAGCAGACCAGAGAGAGTTCAGCTTGTTGGAGTGGATAGGAGGGGTTAGGCACAAGCTTTTACGTTGTTGGCAGTTGGCGGCCGAACATCTTGATGAGAGTCAAACCCGTGCTAAGCATTGGTTTGACAAGGGAAAGGGAGCAGTGCAACGGGAATTTTCTCCAGGCGACAGAGTCTTAGTACTCTTGCCGCATCGGGGGGATCCTTTTGAAGCCCAGTTTCAGGGACCGTTCGAGGTGCTCAAGAAGGTGAGTGATACCAACTATGTGGTGTCTACCCCAGGTCGTCGTCGCCAGCAGCGTTTATGTCATGTAAACATGCTTAAGGGCTTTGTCGACTCTTCCTCGGGAGGCCTATCTGGCACTCCCGTTTGTCTCTCAGGTCCTTGCATACCTGTTGAGGAAGAGGAGGAGGAAACGGCCGTGGCCAGTACCTTGTCGACGTCCTCAGTAGGGGCGTGGCAGGAGAATGAGGCTGCGAGAGCCGCCTTGCAGGAGGAGCTGGACCATTTGACAGCGGAGCAGCGCTCCAGTGTGCTGGCTGTTTTGGACCAGTTCCCTGAGGTGTTTAAGGACAGCCCTGGGCGGACTACGAAAGTAGTCCATGACATAGACGTTGAGGGAGCGAAGCCTGTTAAGCAGTCACCTTACCGAGTACACCCTCGACAGGTTCCGCTGATTCAAAAGGAGATTGACGCCATGTTGCATATGGGCTTTATACGCGGTGTTGTGCTGTTACCCGTGTCTGAACCAGCTGAACTGTTTTCTTTTCTTTTGGCAATGCTCTCCACAACGCTAGTTTTGTTTTGTTCCTTCAGAACTTTAATAGTCCATTTTTTTAAAAGTCTCCAGCTAAAGAAAATGTGCGGTATCTTTCTCCCCCACCCATTTTCTTTTTTTTTTGGTAGGGAGGACTGTCACGAAGTGACTTAAGACATCAATGGAGTCATAGTTATTTTTGTGTGTATGCCAGAGTTTTGATGTGTGATGTGGGGAAGTGAGGTGGAGTGAGGTGAAAGGGGGGGGGGAGCGGCTTCAGGAATGTGACCGCGAATGTGACCTTTCCTGACCATAGCTCAAAAACCACATCTTGTAGGGGAACAGTGTTGCAAGACGAGGGTACATATATTTTGTTAATTTTGTTAGGTTAAGCTTAGTTTCATAAAAATGCTGTAAATTGTTTTGTATAAATTTGAAGAAGGAGATGTGAAACGGTGAATGCAGTGATTATCTCATGCATCGTCTGTGACGCGATGGAGATGAAGAAAGTTGTATATTACCACTATTATGTTTTATTTTGGAACTGCTATTTTAATTTAAGGTTATTATATTTTTATTGTAATATTAAGGATAGTTTATATAGCGTTACAACCCGTTCTATACTTTTTAGCTCTAACATTGTTGTTAAGAGAGCGAGCGTGTTGTAATTTCGGCTATATATTTGTATTTTCATCTACTATGTTTTAACGTAAAGATAATGTTGCGTTAGATAAGTTATAGGGTAGATTCTTTTGTATAGGGTTTATTTCACACCACGGGGTTTGGGTAAGCGTGGGTGAGTCGCGTCCCCCTATTTAAGGCCGGGTGACCCCGCGCCGACAGACAGTATATTCAGGTCACCGAGCAGAGGAGACAGGTTGTGCCTGAGGTCACCGCGTCGGTCCGCGTGGGTGTCCGTAGAACGGTATGTAATAGATATATATATATATTCATGTATGTTAGTGTAGAGATAGGGTGTTGGTGTAGGTATGTGAAGGTGTTTGTTTTAATTGGAGACTGGGAGCGAGTTTAGTGTGGCTTGTCTACCTTGTGTTTTTTTTCGTTACCTGTTGGGAGGTGGGTATTGTTTCATTTTCTGCTTCGCGCATTTAATACCCATTCTCTGATTTATTCCCTTTTGGTAGGGATTGGTTTGGGTAACGTAGGGGAGGTGGATATTGTTTTATTTTCTGCTCAGCGCATTTAATATCCAACCTCTGTTTCTTTTATCTCTTTTAGTAGGGATTATTTTGGTAGCGAGTCTAGTGACTTGGTTCCCGTTTCCTTGTTTCCAATTATTTAGTTTAGTTAGTTAGTTTATTTTATATTTATTTCTTTGTGTGTGTTTGTTTTTGTGTTTGGTTTTTGTGTTGGGTTTTTGAGTTGGTGTTTTAAAGTTTGTGTTTGTGTTTGTGTTTGTGTTTGTGTTTGAGTTATTGGTTGTGTTTATATTTCTCAATCAATTAACTTAGGGGTTTGGTGTTTGTGTGTTTATGTGTTTATGTGTTTGGCGTTTATTTGTTTTGTGTTTGTGTTGTTGTGGTTTATTGTAGAATCTCGTGATCTTGTGTATTTTTGTATTTGTTTTAATTAATTACTTTCAATGTAATTAACTACCCTTCTGGTAGACAGATCTCTTTGAATTAATTTCCGTTGTGTATATAATTATTAACTTGTAAATAAATCTAGTGTAGTTTGTTTACTTGTGGTTTTTTTTAACTTTATTTCTGAAACCCCCCTTAGAACCTGGTAATTAAGTTTCCTCCTCATTCATTTTAAATTAATTGGCCTTTAAAGTGTAACGTCAAGAACGAGAGGAGAAGGAAAAGTTTGTTGTTGGAGCGGGGGCATGACAATAGAGAGAGAGAGAGAGAGAGAGAGTTAGTTTTGTTAGGTATGTTAGTGTGAATGTGCCAGTGTGTGTGTGTGTGTGTGTGTGTGTGTGTGTGTGTGTGTGTGTGTGTGTGTGTGCGCGCGCGTGTGCGTGTGGGTGTGGGTGTGTGTGTGTGTGTGTGTGTATGTGTGTGTGTGTGTGTGTGTGTGTGTGTGTGTGTGTGTGTGTGTGTGTGTGTGTGTGTGTGTGTATATATCGAATATCCATGTACACGTAATAAGAACATATGACCTAACATCAGATACGTGTTTAATACAAATTCGTTTCAAATACAGAAACAACATTTTTAAATATACTCAAATTAATTACGTATTTGGATTTTTCTATTATTGTTATTTGTTTATTTATCCATTTATTTTATTTGTTATCTATTTATTTATTTGTTTTTATTTTCCATAATGTGTATTGAATTTTTCCATTTAAATTTTTTTTTATATTATTGGTTATCTTTATTACATGTTATTTCTTTTGCTTCTACATTTTCTTTCTTATTTATTTATTTATTTATCTTATTTTTTGCTTATAATTTTTCAACTCATTACACGTCCATATGTGTGTCTGTCTGTCTAACTGTCTGTGTGTCTGTCTGTCTGTGTGTCTGTGTGTCTGTGTGTCTGTCTGTCTATCTGTCAATTGGTCAGTCAGTCAGTGAGTAGTCGGTCAGTCGTCTATTTTTCTTCCCCTCTCTCTCTCTCTCTCTCTCTCTCTCTCTCTCTCTCTCTCTCTCTCTCTCTCTCTCTCTCTCTCTCTCTCTCTCTCTCTCTCTCTCTCTCTCTCTCTCTCTCTCTCTCTCTCTCTCTCTCGCTGTAATATTTTCTTCAGCTATAATAAAAAAGAAATGAAATAAGAAAAAACTGGTGAGACAAGTAGCTGACGTGATAGGAGACACATACTACTATAACCATGTGGTATAAGGGGGAGGAGGGGGAGGGGAGGGGGTGGGAAGGGGGAGGGGGAGTGGAGAGGGTAAGGTGGGGCGGATGAGGGAAGGGTGAGGGTAGAGGGTAAGGTGAATGGAGGACGAGGGGAGGAGGAGGGGAGAGGGTAGGAGAGGAAGGGGCGGAGAGAAGGCTGTTGGGAGAGGAAAATAATGGAGGAAGAGAGAATGTGGACTAGTTAGGAAGGACACAGGTGTGGATGAGACAGGTAAGGTTAGGACAGGTAAGGGTGTGTGGTGATGGGAAGAAGGGACAGGTGGGCAAGGTGAATGGAAAGCAGGTAAGGTCAGGGTTCATTGATAGGTAAGGTTAGGTTAGGTTAGGTTAGGTTAGGTTAGGTAAGATGTTAGTTTATGATATGTTAAGTTAGTTGAGGTTAGGTAAAATTTTAGATTAGGTAAGGTTAGATTAGCTTAGGTTAGGTTAGGTTAGGTAAGATGTTAGATTAGATAAGGTTAGGTTAGGTTAGATAGGGTGTTAGGCTAAGTTAGGTTAGATTAGATTAGGTAAGGTTAGATAAGGTTAGGTAAGAGGTTAGGTTAGGTTAAGTTGGGTAAGATGTTAGTTTGTTAGGTTAGGTTAGGTTAGGTTAGTGAAGGTAAGATATGCAAATGAAATGGAGGTACAGGTGGACAAGGTCAAATGAAAGGGAGTAAAGGTAACGGTGCATTCCAAGGTAAGGTTAGGGTAGGTAATGAGTAGGTGTGCTAATGAGATGGGGAAGGACAGGTAAAAGGGGAAGGTAAGGTAAGGTGTGGTATGGTATGAAAGGTAATTATTATAATAATATTTTTTTTAATAGAAGGTATTAGAGTGGAATTTGATTAGATAAATGAGCTAAATGAGTAAACAAATGACCAAGTAAATGATTAAATAAACTATTATAATATTCTTTTTCCCCTTTTTTTCCTCTTCCTTAATATAATTTCTTTTTTCACTAATTAACTCACTTACTAATTCAATAAATAAAATAATAATCAAGTAAATAAATAAACAAACTATTATAACACTCTTCTTTGCCCCTTTCCTTCCTCTTCCTTATTGTACTTTTTTGTCCTTTATTTATTTATCTTTTTTTTTTAAAGAGCACAGTTGACATACAAGAAGCTCTCATCTCATTGGCCATCCTTGAACCAATCAGGGACGCGTTCTGGGAGGGATATGTGACGTCATTACTACAAAACCCTTCCTGTATTAACCACACACCACACACAACCTTCACCCACACCACAGCTAAGTGCTCTCCCATACACCCCTCCTTCCCTCCCTATCACTCTATAATCAGCTGCCTGTTTACATAAGGGACCAAAGACTATGGTAAAAAAAAATATGGGAGAAAAAGTTGAAAAGGAAGAGGAAATGATTGTTTAGAAAACGGAATGTTGTAGGTAAAGAAAATGGGAAGGTTCGAAAAGAAGGAGGGAAGATAATATATAGAATTCAGTGTCGTTCCTTAAATTAAAGTATATAATCGTAACTTTTTTTTTTTTTTGATCGACTGTATCATAGAAAACGGAACAAGAATAATCTCATTTATACCTTAAATAAATCGTCAGTGGAATGAGTGAAGGAAAAGTTAAACTCTTCAATACTTAAAATGGATCTTCAATGGGGAGCAAAACGTAAGAAAACAAGTCAAATATTTTTAGTTTGAATGAATGATTAATAGAAGAGAGAGAGAGAGAGAGAGAGAGAGAGAGAGAGAGAGAGAGAGAGAGAGAGAGAGAGAGAGAGAGAGAGAGAAAGAGAAAGAGAAAGAGAAAGAGAGAGAGAGAGAGAGAGAGAGAGAGAGAGAGAGAGAGAGAAAGAGAGAGACTTCAAAATCTTAACTAAATGGTCATTGATGTAAATTTAAGTAAATGCAAATTCACACAATATAGAGGATATTACTAGATTTTAATAGTAACTTAACAGACTTATCAGTATTGCAAACCAGCTCACAATTACCTACTTAATAATAATAATATTGATAATAATATTAACAATAATAATAATAATAAATATATTAATAATAATAATAATAATAATAATAATAATAATAATAATAATAGTAGTAGTAATAATAACAATAATAATAGTGATAATTATAATAATAATAATGATAATAATAATAATGGTGATAGTAATAATAATAATAATGATAATGATAATAACAATAATAATAATAATAATAATAGTAATAATAATAACATTAATAATTGTGATAATAATAATAATAATAATAATAATAATGATAATAATAATAGTGATAGTAATAATAATAATAATGAAAATGATAATGATAATAATAATAGTAATAATAGTAATAATAATAATAATAATAATAATAATAATAATAATAATAATATTATTATTATTATTATTATTATTATTATTATTATTATTATTATTATTATTATTATTATTATTATTATTATTATTAATAATGATGATAATAATAATAATGATAATGTTAAGGACAAAGATCCCTGATAATGATAAAACACTTGTCATGACTTTTGAGTGTATAGCTGTATAGCCTTGTACTACCTAACAATACAATGCAATGATAGAACATGGCATCATGTTCTGTTTTGTTGGAGAACTAAACTAATTTGTCTTCTTATGGATTTTATTTAACGTAACTATTTATTCTATCATAAGATGAGACAACAGTAAATCTAAGGACGTTTCTTTTCTAGGCCTATTTATATATTGTTAGTATTTTTTTTTTTAATGACGTATACGAATATTATTTTTGTTCAATATATTTATGTGATCTAAACCTCTGTTATTTTTTCTCTATTGAAGTAACAGGTATTCGTTATTTCCATTTACTATTACTACTAGTCTTACTTTTATTAATGCACTTTAACGTGAGAAAAACATATTAATCACATTTACAAATAATCCTTTACCATTACTTTTGGTATAAGTGATCCTTGAGGGAACCAAACATTGCATGCAGTTTGTGTTCTTGGGTTTAGCTGTACAATGAAAACGAAGAAAAGGATCACATTATTAAAGAAAACTGATTGTTATATTTCATTGGTGGACAAAAGAAAATTAATTGTGAACTCTTGAAAGAAAACTGATGATACATATAAAATTTAAAAGAAAAAGAGAGCGACTCAGTGGTTAGCACGTCTAACTATATAGGAATCCACGGGCTTGAGTCGGCACACAGCTAGCTATTCATCCTCTCAAACTGGTTGGTGGATACATGGGTACCGAGGGAAACCTGGGGAAGGTAAACTGTGGAAACTCGGATGTCACAGTGCCCTGTGTCCGGCGTAACGCATTGATTTCCACCACAAGTTCAAAGGCCGATGTGAGGGAGATGAATGTCCACACCTACGCACAGCTACAGCGTGTGGCCCCACTTTACCTTACTTAGCTTTATTCATATTCTCCTCCTCCTCCTCCTTCTCCTCCTCATCATCCTCCTTCTCCTCCTCTTCTTCTTCTTCCTCCTTCTGCTGCTTTCATAATCTCTACTCCTGTACCATTCCTTATCTTTGTAGTGGCTGGCTGCTTAAAGCTTTCTCTAAGTCTTTTTGTTAGTAGTCCAGTTTGAGTAACTTTCTACCAGTTTTTTCGCATTATTTAAGTAGTTTATAATTGGATTAGTCTATATTTAAGAATATACAGATTCTTTATACATTTTGTCATAGAAAACTAGATAGTAACTGTAATTTAAGGTAAACTAGGGTATAGGATTTTTGTATATGGTTTGGGTATAATAATTTGGATTCGTTTTGTTCTGACTTAAATGTATTATTATTATTATTATTATTATTATTATTATTATTATTATTATTATTATCATTATTATTATTATCATTAATATTACATTTTTTAAACCTTTACTAGTTAAGGAAAAGAAATATTAACAAATAACAAATAATTTATATATCTTGAGAAATAGATGAATTAAACACATAATGCATTTGTAAATATTTATGATTTTAAGTTCAGTTTCTCCAGACACACACACACACACACACACACACACACACACACACACACACACACACACACACACACACACACACACACATGACCCCTGTATTGTTTGGCACGTGTGACCAGCATCGTGGTGGTGGTGGTGGTGGTCAAGGTAAAATGAGGTGATTTGTTTAGGGTTGACCTCGCCTGTCACCTCATTTGGGGGGAGGAAGAGGGGAGAATGTGAAGGTTCTGAAGGAAGGTAAGGAGGACAAGGAGGAGGAGGAGGAGGAGGAGGAGGAGGAGGAGGAGGAGGAGGAGGAGGAGGAGAGGAGGAGGAGGAAGAGAGTGTGTGGTGTATGTGTGTGAAAGTTGTTTACGTATTTAAGGGTGCTCAACAAACCACACACACACAGACACACACACACACACACACACACACACACACACACACACACACACACACACACACACACACACACACACACACACACACACATACATACATAAACACACACAGTGTTGCAATTTACCATTTACTCTGTGAGAGAGAGAGCGAGAAAAAAAAAGAGGAAGAGAGAAAGCAGAATAAGGTCTTGACACCTGGTTCTCTCTACCTGTCGTGATTGAAATACAGGTAACACACTTGATCTTTGTGACCCTCGCTTGACCTCAGCCTTGACCACACCCCCTGTTGACCTAGGGAGGAGAGCGTGACCAGCTGAACGTGACTTATACATGTTCAATACAGGTTTTTTTTCTTCATCATTGTTCCTTCTCCTGTGTCGTTTTGGTGTCATTGGATGTGTATGAGAGAGAGAGAGAGAGAAGAGAGAGAGAGAGAGAGAGAGAGAGAGAGAGAGAGAGAGAGAGAAAGAGGAGAGAGAGAGAGAGAGAGAGAGAGAG
>JAXIVD010009356.1:0-7500 GCA_036785275.1 Cancer borealis | reverse complement strand
AAATAACTTGGTAGCAAGTGGTCTTTCAAGTCTTCGGAGGGTGTGGAGTGAGTCCGGTATGGGATTACAGAAGGAGTAATGACTAGGCTTCTACTCTTTCTACAAAATTTATTAACTAATTAATACTACAGGTATAAACATTTGAGGTGAAATAAATATGAGGCAAGTCTTCAATGAATAAATTCTTATAAGAGCTTGCCTGTAGTCTTTAACAGTTTAACTATTCTGTAGAGTTATTTCAAGGGGTAACTCTAGTAATAGTTCCACCTCAACAATAGTTATAGGTCTAACTACACTAACACATAAATGCGTACTGACATAGAAATAATACTGGCTTACTTCCACAATTAGTTAGTCTTTAAAACTTGACTAACTCCAGGCACTTCCAAGCCGATAATTCTTTAAGACATGAATAATATAATTCTCAGCTGTTCAACAGGTAACAACTCAATTTCTACTCACCAACATCCAGTGGAAGGAGTGTCGTCTCGCCATCCGCCTTAGGCAATCCAGTTAAGAAACTAAGTTAATAATGAGTTAACGCTACACTCCTTTCTGAGTGTTTTAACTTTAAAAAATTACTTAAAATGCGGATTGCGAGATCGAGGTACACTGAGTTGTTCCCCGTGGGTCAGCGGCTTATATGGACCTCCGTTTGGGGATCCACAAGTTGCCTATTCCTAGCCTATGTTACTACACATCCTATAATTATCTTCTTAATTCATTAGAGTTCGCTTGTTCCAACAGGATTCATTAACTCTTGACCGATATTCTTTGTTTACTCTTGACCGATATACTTTGTTTCGGTTCGTACCGTTTCCACAGGTCACTGTCACATGTCATATGTCGCACGTGTTCGTTCTTGCCGGCGACGAGTGCAGAGCGGCCATACTCTTATCATGGGTAATAGGGATCCTATGGGGGTTCCACCTCCTCTAGCTTCCGGTTGCTTACACACATTCGCTTCCGTTACTTGGACAGCGAGTGTGTCACTGTGTTCTTCGACTGTTCTTTTTATATGAAGAACATTTTGTTCTCTCACTCCAAGCTATTCAAAGTCATACAGAAAATTAAATAAAATATTCTGAATACGTTGAACCAAGTGTCTGTTCAGAAACGATACGTTAAACCTATGTAATCACTGCCAAAGTTCTACAATCACTGTCAACGTTCAGGCTCGTCGTCCTCTGGCGACGGGGCCAGTTCTTCACGAATTACCTCCATACCTGGGGCACAATATACTTCCTTTTTCCGAAGACCTCGTCCCGGAGGTCTCTGTTCCCTCTGCCTGACCGTTGGGACTGGTTTCCTTATCGTCACCATCTGCCATGCCTCCTGTTGTAAGCTGCTACGGGTGTAGCGGAGGACATACCAGTGTCCCACGCCACCGAGCAGCAAGCCAAGGAGCGAGACCGCCACAGCAACAACAATAACCCACCATGGAGTGGCAGATACAGGGTGTCGTTTTGGTGGAAGCAGCGGCTGAAGTTGTGCCGTCAGCTCCTGTAGCGTCATCGGGATCTGGGGTAAGAGGTCATGTAGGTCTGCGATGTCTGGGTTAGTAGTGTTGAGTGCCCATGGTATTTGATGGAGGGGAATGTGAAGAGGTGAGCTAGTCACCGTTACCACTGGTCCTTCTACGATTGTGTCATGGGCAGGGAGTGTGAAGAGGGCCATGTTACCACTGCACCCTTGTCTCAGCACTAGGACTCCTGTCCCAGATAATCGAACCTTATGCTTGTTGACAGGGTTTGTAGGGCATTTGATAGTAAGAGTGAGAGGGGAAGCGACTGAATAAGCCCAAAAACCCGGACCTTTAATAAAAATTGGGGGGAATGTCGTAAGGACTCGAGTATTACGCAATTTATACATGGAGGGTAGGTGTAGAAAAGCGGCCGATTCACAAGACGCAACATGAGAGGCCTCATATACAGGGCTATTTGGTGGACAAACAAGAAGCTTATCATGTTTGTAACAATGATCAAGGTTGGATAACAAAAAATAAGAACGCCTGTCTTCCGTAAGGGAGATGTAAGTTGAGGCAGAATCATGCCTCGCAAACAACGTTGAATTTGGGAGGGGGAATGGAAGTGAGTCGATCCTAAAGACATCAAAAGTGTCTGTAGGGTCGTCTCGGAGGGGTATAGTGAAGTAGAAATTGCGTGTCCCTGATACAGCTGTCGACTTGGAAGATACCATTATTAAATCTCTATAAAGCCCTAAATATTCAGTGGCTGCGGGAAACAACAAACCAGGCGGTCGTGTGGCCGCTTCGGTCAGTATCTCAAGCAGTTTGTCGTCTGATAAAATAGATGGGGTAATATATGTTTGTAGGAGGGCTTGTAATCCTAACTTTAAATTTAGAACATGGTTGCTGATGTGACCATAGGCAAACTCTAAATCTAATAAAGCTTGATGAAGCTGGTGTTCACCTTCTAATTGAAGCGTTAAAGTTGAAAAGTGTCTCAAGACTTTATTCGTGGTGTTGACAGCATTGGTAAGCCGACGAAGAGCATTATCCATATTGTGCATGTGGCTAATAGTTATATTTAAAGCTTTACTATGTACATTTAACATGACACGTTCTTGTTCACTTAGTTGGTGTATTTCGTCTATTCTACTATTTATCGCGTCTATTTGTGCTTGCGTGGCTGTTCCGAAGAGAACATTGCTCAGAGAACCAAAAGCATTTATTAGACCACGGCGTTTTCTAAGGATTGATGCTGCATTGGATCTATTAGGGTGGGTATTTAAAGTGTAATGTAGGAATTTATTTAAGTCATGAAATAAGCCATGAAATTCCCTATCGAAATTATTCAATGTGTTCTTTATAGAAGCAACTATGGGAAGGTTGCTATCCATATGCTCTACATTCCAAGCTAAAGATGCGGTAATATTAATAACATCGATCAGGGGTTGTTGAACGTCCACTGAGCTGATGATGAAGAGGACGACATACTGTTTCCCTGTGAGCGCTAGGCGATAGACAGGCGTAAAGTTTAAGCCTGCTCTGACGGGTGACTCCTGGGTTGGCAATGTGGCGCTCGCAACCACAATCAGCCACACCTGTAATAATGAACGTCTTATTACTAACTCTACTTTTTTTACCTACTTTACTTATTGATTGATTTACCTTATTTTACTTCTATCTTACCCTTATCCTTTACGTTATCTTAACTTCCAGTTCTTTACTTATTATACTCAATAGGTTTGGACATGACATGAGGAACTTCGGGCACTGTCGATGACGAGCGCAGACTGTATCTAGGTGCAGGTACTGGAGGTGTTACTGCAGCTTCGTTTACAAGGTCACTAGAAACCAATTCATCAGGTGCATTATTTACATTACTTGAACCTACAGTTATACCTTGATTATTTTCCGTATTTCTCGTGCTGGGTTCAAATGCATCTGGCAATATAGACCATAGTTCATCATCAACTGAAAACTTCCGTTCTTTGAAAGGATAAGCTTTTCTTACGGACGGGAACTCATTTACGCCAACATTATCTTCATGAAGGACTTTTATCTTATCAGTATGTACAGTCACTACCTTACTCGTTCTCAAATTTTACAATTGTACTACTACATTGCTCTTTTTCGCTATTATGCGATACGGACCATCAAATATCGGTTGTAATTTTTTGTTCTCAGTTCTTTTTGGCATATACTTCAGAAAAACTCGATCTCCTATCTTTACTGGTTTTATTTGCGATGGTTTTTGATTTCTCTTCATTTCATCTCGTCCTTCCTCGATGTAAATCTGGCAACGCTCATATACTCTTCTGGTAACTACTGCCATCTCCTCTTTGTAGGAATCAACATTATACCAAGCCTTCTGTGGGCTTTCTAGTGTGGTATAAGGATGCCGGGGGTCTCTCAAGAAAAGAAGATAAAATGGAGTTTCCTTTATGGTGCGATGGTACGCAGTATTGTACGCAAAAGTGGCTACTTCTAACATCTGATCCCAAATGGATACGTTTCCTTCTACAAGAGTTCGTAGGATATTGGTTATGGTATAATTAGCTCGTTCTATTACACCGTTAGCACTAGGATGGAATGCTGTAATCTTGGCGTGTTGCATAAGTAATTTTTTACTCAATTCTCGCATGATATTGTTTACGAATTCTGTACCTTGGTCTGTTACTATCGTAGTAGGGACTCCGTGCACGCAAACTACTTTATTATAAAGCGCTCGCGCTACTTCTATAGCCTCCTTGCTTTTCAATGCAACTGTCACTAAATACCTGGTAAAAACATCTATCACTGTCATGACATAACGATACCCGTTATGTGACACTCCCATTGGACCAACCAGGTCCAGATGGAGGCGCTCAAAAGGAGCAGTTACGTCGGGGTAATGTCGTAGAGGCGCAGGCATATAATTCCCTACCTTCTTGAAACGACTACACACGACGCACTTCCTTACAAAATCTTCTACCTGTCCTTTCATCCCTGGCCAGTATGCAAACTTCTGGCATCTTGCTAAAGTTACCTTCACTCCACCATGCCCCGCGGTTGGCACAGCATGAGCTAGGGTAATCGCTCGGAGGGAGTACTCGGGCGGCAGAACTAGGGCTCGGCTTTCTTCTTCATAACTATTTCTCTTTATTCTATATAGCAGGCCTTCTTCTACTCTTAACTCCTCAATTGGCATCCGAGCCTTTAGTTTACACTCTTTGAGCCGTCGCTCAACATCTTTTACCTTACATCCGGACATCAGCATATGCTTTATCATTTTATACTCGGGCTGCGTATCCTGCAATCCTTTTATTTCTTCAATATCCTAATTAATCAAATTTTCTCTATGTTTCTCTTTACTTGGCGCCTTTTCTCTTACTACTGCAACTTGAACTACTTCTCTATTAACCTCGCTTGGAGTTTCCCAACTACTAACATCAAGGTCAATCTCGTTTTCTTTCTGAGCTTTCATCCTACTTAAATAGTCTGCTACTATGTTATCCTTTCCTGGAATGTGAGATATGGAAAAATCAGACTCACTTAGAATGGTCTGCCATCTAGCTATCTTACCTACGGGGCTGGCTACTTGAAGGAGCCAGACCAAGGGGCGGTGATCGGTGTGTATTTTTACTGGATATCCTAATATCAATGGCCTATTTACCTGTAACCCGTACATGATAGCTAAAGCTTCTCTTTCGATTACGGCATAGTTCTTCTCCGCTGGGTTCATCTTTCTACTGAAATATGACAAGGGTCTTAATGCGTTATCTTCTCCCGATCTTTGTTGCAAAACACCTCCGGTGCATTCATCGCTAGCATCAGTGGTAAGGACAAAGGGTTTAGTGAAATCTGAGAACTTAAGGGTGACTTCTCGGCACATATTTTCTTTCAAGGTGTTGAAAGCTTGATGAGCTGTTTCATTCCACACCAAAGGGGTTTTATCTTTTTTCTTCAAAAGGCCAGGCTTTTCGCCCTTTGCACCTTTTAGTTTTAACAAGGGACTGATAATTTGAGAGTAGTTCTCTACAAATTTACGATAATAGTTAGTGAGACCTAAGAATGATTGAAGGTCGTGTACTGTGGCTGGGGGAGGAATGGCCTTAATGGCACTGAGCTTACCTTCTTGAGGTTTTATACCTTCTGAACTAATTACATGCCCTAAATAATTTATGGCATTTTTAAAGAAATAACATTTCTCAAATTTAAGAGTTAACTGAGCCTCCTTGAGTCTCTCTAAGACTTGCTCTAGGTTATGAATGTGATCGGAGAAGTTTTCACCTAATATGATAATGTCATCTAAATATACCTGGTTTTTTTTTTTTACCTATCAATCCTACTAGTACTGTGTTGATAATCTTCTGGAAGCACGATGGGGCCGTCTTCAGGCCGAAGGGCAGCGCCGTAAACTCCCAATGTCCTGCAGGTGAAGAGAACGCTGTCTTTTCGCAGCTTGACTCGTCTAGGGGAATTTGATTTTAAATTGTTTTAAATCCAGGGTTGTGAAAATGTTGCTCTTTTCCAGTTGATTTAGCAAGATATTTATGTTGGGAAGAGGGAAACGCTCATCACGTAATGTTTTGTTAAGGGCACGGAAGTCGAGGCAGAGCCTCAAACCTCCGTCCTTCTTGGGAACTGGAATTAGAGGAGCACAAAAAGGGGACCTAGAAGATCTAATTATCCCTTGTTGTTCCAGCTCTAGCAACTGCTTATTTACTGCTTCATGATAACAAATGGGTATATTATAGGGACGGCGGTACACTACTTCTTCGGTCCGCTGTTTGATACTAGTTAAGAAAAAAGGGGTGATCTTGAGAGGTTCTTCCTCAGTTGCAAAGACTTCTAAATAGTTCTTTGCCAATCTGCATAAAGCATCATTCTCTTCACTTCCTGTCGGGTGTTTCTGGTTAATCATCTCAATTAGTTTCTTTAGTTTCTTTAGTTTCATTTTTTCTCCATCTCTATTTGTTTCTTTTTCATTGGTTAAGACACTGGCTACTTGAGATGGTTCTGACGGGGGGTGTTTGGTTACAAGGCGTACAAATCCTAATGTTGTTTTATTGTCTACTTCTATTTGCTCTCTCTCAACATTTATGTAAGGGATAGTGACTTGCGATAATCCATTTTTATTCATGGGTGTTAATGTCACTATTCCTGGGCAAAGTGCTCTAGCTTGGAGAACTCCCTGAACTGGTTCAAATAAGGCTATTTCTCCAGGTAGCGTAGTAGTTAAGGTTAGGTATCCATACATAGAGGGTGGTAAAATGACAGGTTCTATAGCCCTACATCTCTTAGCTTCATTTTCTTCTAAGTCTTCAAATTCTTCTACTTTTTCTAAGCTACCTACAGTATCTGAGTCATCTAAACTTGCTGAGTTTTTAGCTACGTCTTCTGGGATGTGTTCTTGCTCTTCTCTACGTATTACGGCTATTTCTCCTGACTTAGTGCCTTGTACTGGGATCATGTCGCCATTCACCCATACTTTCCACTGTTTTACATTTGAGTTTTCCCTTACTGGTTCAGTAGTTATGGAGATATTATGTTGAACCAAGAAATTGATTCCTAGAAGTACCGGGGTAGTGAGTTCCGTTTCACGGGTTATTATTAGTTCTTGACTATTTGTTGTCCTTCCAAATTTTAAGTTTATTTTTCGAGTTTCGTCATTAGCTATGGGATTACCTTGAACTGAAATGATGTTAACAGGTGAGCTGTCTTCCGTTTCTAGGTCATATCCTAGGTCCTCAAAAATTGTTGATGTAATTAGGCTCACCGTCGCTCCGGTATCAAGAAGTGCCACTGTAGGTACATAGTTTCCTTCAGCGTCTTCTATCCCTATCCTTATTGCAATTTGACCTTCTACACGTCCTTGTGTGTTATTAATTATAATTGCTTGTTCCTGTGCATGTTCATACTTTTCTCTTAACTCTACTGGTAATGGGAAAAATTGTTGTTGTTTTTTTGTTTAGGTGGTGGCCGACCTTGAGGAGGTCGCCATGTCACTGGGGGTCTCTTACAATAAGCAGCCGTGTGTCCTGGAGTCATAC
>JAXIVD010009355.1:0-10000 GCA_036785275.1 Cancer borealis | reverse complement strand
AAAGGTGGAAGGAATTGCTGCTACGAGCCATCACCCGAAAAAGGGAAAAGTGTGAGGATTCTAATGTTAAAATGTAAATGAAGACCTTGAAGCAATCCAATACTACGACGCCACGGCCGGAAGGAGTTTGATGTTTTCTGAGTTCCTATTTTGTAGTAATTTTGTTCGTGTTACGTTTGAGTGCAATCTTACCGTGTAGTTATGTTTCTCGTGGTACTTTGGACTGTAATCATATTGTGTTCTTCTTCCTCCCGTGTTGCTCTTCCCTATAATTTTAGTTACTAGTTATTTTCTGCATTTTATCCTTGACTATAATATTATCCTTTTTTTTTTCTTCTTTACGTATGTATTTTTTTGTTTCTCTTGTTCTTCCTGGGTAGATAATAGTTATAAAAATGTTGCTGGAAACCGTTTCAGCCACAGATCAAAATTTTCTTCTAATGTAACTTGTCTTTTTTTTTTTTTTTTTTTTACTTCATTTTCGTTTTTTTTTTTTACTTTTTACTTTTTTTTGAACAGTGAGCGAGTTTATTATTTTTTTTATATATACCTTTTTTTTCTGTCTGTTCCTGTTTGAGTTTGTTTGTTTGTTATTGTTGTTACTACAGTGCTGTTGTTATTTAGCTGTGAAGGCGTGTTGCTGTGTGTATATTACTGTGGGAGGTGCTGTGTTATGCTGTGTGTGTGTGTGTGTGTGTGTGTGTGTGTGTGTTAGGGCCAGTGGGAAAGTGAAGGTGTTGAGTGCAAAAGAGAGAGAGAGAGAAAACACACACACACACACACACACACACACACCCATGGTCCCGGCGGCTCTTATACATGTCACTCAACCATGAGGAGTAGTGGTGGTGGTGGTGGTGGTGGTGGTGGTGGTGCAACATTGACAACAGTATTGCAACGACAGTAAATAGAAAATGTATTGGCGACACTGTGTGGGTGTTAAGCATGAAGGAAGAACAATAACAATAACAACAATAACAATAATAACAATAACAACAATAACAATAATAATAATAACAATAATAACAATAACAATAATAACAATAACAAGATTAGCAGTAACAATAATACCAAAAATAATATGAACAACAATAACAATAACAATAATAACAATAACATCAATTAATCGCCATATCAATTTTCTATCTACAGAACACCACAAACCCTCTACCACACACACACACACACACACACACACACACACACACACACACACACACACACACACACACACACAACACCACACACCACCATCCCATGGCACCTGCCTCACCACCACCACCAACTCCACCACCTCCACCACCACCTCCTCCACCACGGGCCGCCATTTTGTTTAGAGCGAGGAGTCCCCTCTCTCCCCTCCTTCCTCCCCTCCTCCTGCCTCAGCACCGCGCAGCCTCGTGTTCCTTCGACCCTCCCGCCCCCTCGCACACACACACACACACACACACACACACACACACACACACACACACACACACACACACACACACACACACACAAATATGGGATCAATCATGTAAAAATAGTTCCCTTCTTCCTCTTCCTCTTACTGTTCCTCCTGCAGCACGCACGCACGCACGCATACAAACACACACGCACGCACACACATGCATGCACACACACACACACACACACACACACACACACACACACACACACACACAAAAGAAACACTTGAACGAACAGTTAATCACAGTCATGCCAATATAATTACAATGCAGAGTGTTTGATGATATAAGTCAATATGTAACACTACTACTACTACTATTATTACTATTATTATTATTATCATTATTATTATTACTACTACTACTACTACTACTTACAACTATCATTGCTTCCCCTAACAACATCAACAACGACAATAGCAGTAGTAATAATAGTAATAACAACAATAACAATATAATAATAACAATAACAACACCACCAGCACACTCTTCCCTCCCCTTTTCTCTCCTTTATTCTTCATTCTCGCTGTTACCGTTTCCTTTATCAGTGTATGCTTCCTCCTCCATCATCATCCCCCTCATTACCCCTCCCCCCCTTCACCCCCTGATGATGGGGCGTGATGGCCGCCCAAAGATGGACCTGAAGCCGCCCACCGTGACGTCACTCAGGAGGAGGAGGAGGAGGAGGAGGAGGAGGAGGAGGAGGAGGAGGAGGAGGATAGAACAAGTAAGTATATTATCGATTTTTAATTCTATCACATTTTTCTCTTTTTTTTATCCTTAATTTTCGTTTATTTTACTTTGTGTTTTGTTTTGTTCTTCGTTGAGTCGGTTTTTATTTTCTTCTTCTTCCTTCTTTCTTTTCCTATTTCATTTTCATTTTTTTCCTTCATTCCATCTTTCTCCTTCTTTTCTTCTCTTCTTCTTCTTCTCTTTACTTCTCCTTCATGTATATTAATTATCTCTTCCCCTTAATTTATTCCTTTCATTTCCTTCTTCCTGTCTTTAATTATCATCCATTTGTCTTTCTATTATATTTACTGGTACACATTCCTCCATCTTTTCCTTCCTAATTCCTTCTACTCTATCCTCTTTCCCTTCCTTCCTTCCTTCCCTCCCTCTCTCCATCCTTCCTTCCCTTCCCTCCCTTCCTTCTTTCTTCCTTCCCACATACACACAATTTCCAAAGTTCAATCAACAAAATAACACCAATAAAAAGTCTTCTCTCTCTCTCTCTCTCTCTCTCTCTCTCTCTCTCTCTCTCTCTCTCTCTCTCTCTCTCTCTCTCTCTCTCTCTCTCTCTCTCTCTCTCTCTCTCTCTCTCTCTCTCTCCTTAAACCTTCCTTCATACAAAAAGCATTAAAAAAAAGTAAAAGAAAAAAAGAGGGAACATGTACAAAAGGGAAAGCATTAAAGATTAAGAAGAAGAAGAAGAAGAAGAAGAAGAAGAAGAAGAAGAAGAAGAAGAAGAAGAAGAAGAAGAAGAAGAGGGGAAAAAAAAACTTATCCAGGCACACACAATCCTATCTTATAAGGACACTTGCTTCATTTGTTAGCCATTAGTTTTTACGTCTGAATCTATAACTGGTGATGAGTGTGATCCCCGCGGGTGGTGGTGATGTGGTGTTGTTGTGGTGGTGGTGGTGAGTGTGTATGTTTGTGTGTGTGTAGGGAGGGTGGTTGAAATTAGATGTGTTGGTGGTGGTGGTTTTCAGGTAGTGGTAAAGTGGTGTTTGTGTGGTGTTGATGTGGTTATGTTGTGGTGGTGATGTGGTGTAATGGGGCTGTGGTGGTGTAGTGGTGGCGAGGGTGTTGTACTGTGGTGATACGTGGTAGTGGTGATGAGGTTATGGTGTCACTGAAGATATTGTCGTGTTCATATGGTGTTGAGTTAGCGCTGTATGTATGTATTGTGGTATTGTAGTGTTGTGGTGGTGTTGTGGTGGTATTGTGGTGGTGTAGTGGTGTTGTGGTGTGGCCCCATAGTGAGAAAGAAAATGAAACATGATAATGAAGGAGGTAACAGCATGAACAGTCGGTCTTGTGGGTAAAAAACATTAACAGAAGTTGAACAAAAAATTTATAATGTCAGTATTTATGAAACTAATAATACTAGTAGTGGTAGATGGAGGTGATAGCAATAATAGTAGTAGTAGTAGTGGTGGTGGTGGTGGTGGTGGTGGTGGTGGTGGTGGTGGTGGTGGTGGTGGTAGATGGTAGACGACAGAGCAGGAGGAGGAGGAGGAGGAGGAGGAGGAGGAGGAGGAGGGAGGAGAGGAGGAGGAGGAGGAATGACTCACCCTCCTTCTTCCCCACCAGTCAAGGACACATACACACACACACACACACCACACACACACACACACACACACACACACTTCGTTGACTATTGATAAGAGCATGTAGCTGACGACTGGCGCCCCTGACTGACTGACTGACTGACGGCTGACGAGGGATGGGGGACGGGGCTGACTGACGACTGATAGGGGAACCGGGAGGGGGGAGGGGGTGGCTGACAGCTGGACTTTTGGGGTACATTATGGCACCAGGTGACTGAATATTTGAGTGCAGGTAACTTTGATACACACACACACACACACACACACACACACACACACACACACACACACACACCACACACACACACACACACACACACACACACACACCAAAAAAAACCAACAAATATAAACTTACGTGAATGAATAATAAAAAAAATATTAAAAGAAAGGAAAAACATCAATACAACACAATAAAACAAAGGAAAAATTAGTTCAAGACAGGTGGCGACCGACCGTCAGGCAAGCTTCCTCCCGCACCTTATGTAGTGGCGGGGTGGGCGGGGTGGGCGGGGGTGGGCGGGTGGATGGTGGAGGGTGGGAGGGTGGGTGTTAGGGTGGCATGGTTGAGGGGTAAGCTTGAGTGGGGGAGTAGGGAGGGTGGGCGGCCTGGGTGGTGTTCTGGGTGGGTGAGGGTGTGGGTGCGGGCGTAGGAGGATGTGAATGAGGGTGGAAGGGTGCTGTGAGGGAGGGAATGGAAGGGAGGGAAGGAAGGGAGGGAAGGAGGGAAGGAGGGAGAGACTCTATACTTCTTGGACACTGATACAAAGCACCTCCACTTTCCTCCATTCTCTCTCTCTTCTCTCTCTCTCTCTCTCTCTCTCTTCTCTCTCTCTCTCTCTTTCTCTCTCTCTCTCTCTCTCTCTCTCTCTCTCTCTCTCTCTCTCTCTCTCTCTCTCTCTCTCTCTCTCTCTCTCTCTCTCTCCTCTCTCTCTCTCTCTCTCTCTCTCTCTCTCTCTCTCCTTTCCTCCATGTGTCCTGATTTGTGTCTCCTTCCCTCCTTCCTTCTCTCCATGGTGTCTTTCCTCCCTCCTTTCTCTCTGCCTTATGTCCTTATGGCTAACACCTTCCTCCCTTGCTTTCCCTCCCTCCCTCCCTCCTCCCTGTACTGATAGCCACCACTTCTCTCCCTCCCTCTCTCTTTCTCTCCCTTCTATACTGTCATGTCAACTCCTTTCCTTCTTCTTTTCTGATAGCCTAGACTTACCTCCTTCCCTCCCTCCTTCAACCCTCTATCTAGTCCGTCAGTTCGTTGCTCTGTACGTCTGTCTGTCTATCTGTCTGTCTGTCTGTCTATGTGGAATGATAGTCCACTGCCACATGAGACGTCCACTTCAGTCAAGTGGAGGAGTGGAGGAGTGGAGGGAAGAAAGGAGTGAAAGAATGGAAGGAGAGGAGGGAAGGATGGAAGGAGGGAAGGAAGGAAAGAGGGAAGGAGGGATGAAAGACAGGGAGTGGCGGGAGCTGTAGAAGGAAAACACACACACACACACACACACACACACACACACACACACACACACACACACACACACACACACACACAACACACACACACATGTAACAAAACAAACAAATAAACAAACAAAGGGTGTTGGAATACTGTTAGCATTTCCTGAAGATATTCCACTTCAGAAAAAATAATATTAGTAAAGGAAAACTCTTGGAGGAGTGTGTGTGTGTGTGTGTGTGTGTGTGTGTGTGTGTGTGTGTGTGTGTGTGTGTGTGTGTGTGTGTGTTGTGTGTGACTCACCTAACCTGGATTTGGAGTGTAGATTTACGAGGTATTGTTATTTACGATGTACATCCAATTATAATCATTATTTATTATCACTATTATTATTATTATTATTATTATTATTATTATTATTTTTATTATTATTATTATTATTTTTATTATTATCATTGTTATCATTATCACTATTATTATATCATTATTACTATTACTATTGTTATCATTATTTTCATCATCGTCATCATCAATCATATTTCTACAACCCAACTCATCTTTTCCTCTTCCTCCTCCTCCTCCTCCTCCTCCTCCATCTGGTCTGAACCCAAGTGTCTGTCTGTGTGTTATATGTATACAATAGTTATACTTATACACAATTAACCTTATCTTTCTTATCTATCCAATGAGAGACGCAGCAACAACACCAGATCATTATTAGTCAAGTTACCCCGCCACCCCCAACACAAGTGGTAATCTAGTACAGTATCTTCCTCTAATCTAACGTATTCACTCTAATATTTCCCATGTCCTTGTTTTGTGCACGGTGTTTCCTTCTCACTGTTTCCTGCTACCACGTTGCCGGAAGGAGGGAGGTGAAGGGTGAGGGGTGGGTGGGGGGAAGCCTTGTTCTATTCTATCCTGTTCACCCACATATAGTTTAGTAAATAGTGATACGTAGTTCTATACATATTCTCGTTATATATCTGTGTCTGTTCTTATGTAATCCTCCTCCTCCTCCTCCTTCTCCTCCTGCTGGCATCCTTATGAAGAAGGAAGGGTGAGGAAGCGGGCGGAAGGGGAGGTAGGAGGGGAGGAAAGGGAGGTGGGGAGGAAGGGAAGGAAGATGGGGAGGGACAGAGGGTGGTAGGGAAGCAAGGGTACAAGCAAGGGAGAGAAAGAAAGGGAGGAAGGGATAAGGAATAATAAAGGGTAATAGAGGTAAGGCAGAAAGAAAATAGGAAAATAATTATGTTGTTGGAATAAATTGAAGGAAAAGAGAAATAATGAATAAAGGAAGATGAAGGAGAATGAATATATATAAAAGAAAGGGAAAATTAATAAATGATGAAGGAAGGAAGGAAGGGAGATGGAGGAGGAAAGGAAGGAAAGGAAGAAAGGAGGGAAGGAGGGAAGGTGTGAAAATGGAAGGAAGGAGGGAAGGAAAGGAGGAAAGAAAGGAGAGGAGGCAGGAAAGGAAAAAAAGGAAGAAAGGAGGAAAGGAAGGGAAGGAAATGAAGGAAAGGAAACAAGGAGGGATGGAAAGAAGGAGAAAAGGATGGAAGAAAGAAAGAAAGGAAGGAAGGAAAGGAAGCAAGGAAAGTAAAAGAGGTAGGAGAGGGGAGGAAGGAGAGAGGAAAAGGAAGGAAGGAAAGGAAGGAAGAAGGAAGAAGAGAAGAAGGAAGAAGAGGATGATGGATGGCATCCTATATCAAGGTCACAGAGGGATACATCAAGGTAATCGAGCAGGTGATGGGAAG
The DNA here is from genome assembly GCA_036785275.1 of Cancer borealis. Lineage (NCBI taxonomy): Eukaryota > Metazoa > Arthropoda > Malacostraca > Decapoda > Cancridae > Cancer > Cancer borealis. Next base: position 3,000 of record JAXIVD010009355.1, on the reverse strand, counting down.
GGAAGGGGAGAAGGGGAGGAAGGGGAGGGGTGGGAAGGAGGGAGGAAGGGAAGGAAGGAGGGAGGAAGGGGAGGATTTGGAGGGGAGGCCTTGAGGAACACCTATGCGTGAGGGGAGAAGAAAGGGGGCGACGCTCCCATTAATTAACATGCAGGTAGGTGCTTCTGGGAAACGAGAGAGGAGAGAGAGAGAGAGAGAGAGAGAGAGAGAGAGAGAGAGAGAGAGAGAGAGAGAGAGAGAGAGAGAGAGAGAGAAGAGAATGCAATCAAAATGGTGCATATGACTCAGGTAACAACTCCTCCTCCTCCTCCTCCTCCTCCCTCCTCTTCTTCCTCTCCTCCTCCTCCTCCTCCCTCCTCCTCTTCCCTCACAAGGTTGACCACTCACCTCGCCGTTTATTACATGTTAATGTTATTGATGAGCCAGAAAATTATCAATAGGGTTACGCATCCTCGGGGGGGAAGGAGGAGGAGGAGGAGGAGGAGAGGAGGAGGAGGAGGAGGAGGAGGAGGAGGAGGAGGAGGAGGAGGAGGAGGAGGAGGAGGAGGCATTGTGTACTGTAGGAGCGTGGTGTGAAGGGTGGGAGGGGGAGAAGGGGAGGAGGGGGAGGGAGTAGATAAGGAGGAAAGGAGGAAGATGTAGAGAGAAGGTGTGAAAAGGTAGAAGAAACAGGTAGACAGGAACATTATGGTTACCTGTGTTACCTGGCGTGGTGGTGGTGGTGGTGGTGGTATAGTAATTGTGGTGATTGTGGTGTGTGTGGTGTGGTGTTGCATGCGAGTTGTTCGTGAAATCTCAATGCTAAGTCAGATACTGATCTTGATGGTATGTATGTATGTATGTATTAATGTATGTACGTATGTATGTATATACTTAATTAAATATGACCATTGTGATTTGCAACAGTTTGGAAAGAAGAAACAGTAACAACAACAACAACAACAACAACAACAACAACAACAACAATCACTACTACAACTACAACAACTACTACTACTACCATTTTTATTATTGATGATGATGATGATGATGGTAATGACAGCTTGCCTCATTAATTGCGTTTTACTCCATTTTTTCTAATACTTTCCACATTAAGTTTTTGTTTCTTCTATCATTGATTCATATTTTCTCCTATAGTCATTCTTACCTAATCACTAAATCATTATTATTATTTTCTTTATATTTTTTCTAGATCGTCTTTTTTTCACTCACTTCTGCCTCACTTTCTTTCACCTTTACAAGAACAAATTAGTGAAGTTTCCCCTCTGACTGTTGCTTTTAATATATTACATCCATAAATTGATCATCTTCACGCCTGTCTATCACCACATCATCACCTTTTTTTTTTCACGTGTATTTACAGATGTTATTCTTTTTATACATTTCCTACTGTTCATCCTGTTTCCTTATATATGCTCACTAAGTATTATCAAGTTTCATTCACTCCTGACACTACATTGACACTCCTGATACTCTCTGGCACTGTTTTCTATAACCTGGCACTAACGTTTTATATTACAGTCATTCTCTCTCCCTTCTTAAAATTTTCTATGTATTTCTTGATCTTCCTTCCACTGTTCCCGTTAGAGTGAATCACCGTCTCCACCTAATCCTGTCCTCTGCCTCTTCCTATGTCAAACTAACCGCTTGCATATCCTACCTAACTCACATTTTTTTTTCTTAGTTTCGTTTTAATTTTTTGGCCTCTTGCTTTAAATAAATGTAAATGCGGAAGAAAAAAAAATTGAGAAAGATTAGAATAAAAAAAAAAAAAAAAAAAAAAAAGGAAATGAGAGGTAAACAAGAAAAAAATGCATGTAATAATAAAAAAAAACGAGAGAGAGAGAGAGAGAGAGAGAGAGAGAGAGAGAGAGAGAGAGAGAGAGAGAGAGAGAGAGAGAGAGAGAGAGAGAGAGAGAGAGAGAAGTGGGGGAGGGGGATGCCCGTAGACAGGTGCGCAAGGGAGAAGACAAAACAAAGGAACATCAACATAAACAGTCTGAGGAAAGGTTGGAGCTGCCAGACTGTTTATAAATACAATGATTACATCTCTTCACCCACGAGGAGGAGGAGGAGGAGGAGGAGGAGGAGGAGGAAGAAGAGACTGGACTTCCCCTTAATTCTTACTCACAAGTATATGCTAGTCAACACTCACTCTCTCTCTCTCTCTCTCTCTCTCTTCTCTCTCTCTCTCTCTCTCTCTCTCTCTCTCTCTCTTTCCTCTTCACTTCACTGCCCTTCACCTTCCTTTTAATCTCCCATCCCTTAGGTACTGCCCCTTCCCCTTACCTTCCCCCTCCCCCCCTTACCCTTGCCCCTCCCTCATCCCTTAATGCCCTGATGCCGCCCTCGATACCCGCCCACAAGGTGCCACCGCCCATCGGAAGGCTAATTGGAGGACCCCTGAAAATGTGTGTAGTTGACCGTGACCAGATCGGGATCCAGCGGTGTGTGTGGTGTGTGTGTGTGTGTGTGTGTGTGTGTGTGTGTGTGTGTGTGTGTGTAAGGGGAGGAGGTGTATGGAATGGGGATGGAGGAGGAGAAAGAGGGAGGGGAGCAAATGGAAGAAGGAATGGAAGAGGGAAGAAGGAAGGAAGGAAGGAAGGAAGGAAGGAAGGAAGAAAAGAAAGAATCAAGTGCAAAGTAAAAGAATTTGAAACCGAAACCTCAAGTCACGATAAAGAGAGAGAGAGAGAGAGAGAGAGAGAGAGAGAGAGAGAGAGAGAGAGAGAGAGAGAGAGAGAGAGAGAGAGAGAGAGAGAGAGAGAGAGAGAGAGAGAGAGAGAGAGAGAGTAATGGTATTCTCCCCTTAACACTACCCTTCCCTTTACCTAATACAGTCTCCCCTTAGCATAGCATAACATAGCATCCCTTTACCCCTTAGAATCCCCTCCGCCCCCTCCACGCCCCCCATCCACCTTCCACGCCCCCACCATCCACCCTCCACGCCCACCCACCCCTGCACGCCCCCCACCCCCTTCCACGCCCCCCCAGAAACAC
>JAXIVD010009354.1:0-10000 GCA_036785275.1 Cancer borealis | reverse complement strand
AGACTGATATACAAGGATAGATCTCTTATATATATCATAACTATACTAACTGCATGGGAAATTATTGGCGCCATGCTTTTCCCAGCTTCCTCTGACCCTTCATAATGATTATATGATGGTAGTTGTACGCCTTGGTGGCAGGTGTTCATGTGATTGCTGTTGAATCTGATTGCAAGACGTGGGAAATGAGGTTACGGAAGACTTTAATTGAGTCGTTTGTTTACTAGGAGTGATGACATTGTAAACTACATTTCATTTGTCTAGAGCTTCAGTATAACTTGCAAAGCTATGAGCCACACACACACACACACACACACACACACACACACACACACACACACACACACACACACACACACACACACACACACACACATACACACACACACATACACACACACACGCCTTTGCCTTGACGCCCAGAAACACTCATAGATCCATCCGCACAACGAAACATACAGCTCCTTAAATTCTCATTCTCTCAGACACTTTCACATAAATACGATACAAATCACACTAGTTGTTTCCCGTGACAGATGGCACATATAGGACAACATACGTCACCTGCCGCCTCGCTACGACAAACACAGCACGAGATGCACCTGTAACATTCCCTCCTCACCCCCACCTGCTGCTGCTGCTGCATCCACACTCAAAGCAAGAAATTAAATGAGAGCAAGAAACCGACGTAACAAGAACAGGAACTACATGTAACGTCACACATGAGGAAAAGATAAAAGCAAGGGAAGAAGACTGGGAAATAACGGTAGTGGTTTATAATTGTTAGCAGACCTGTACTTACTGCAGCATAGACACAAAGACGCACGTTACCTCCACTAAGAAGATTCACTGTAAGGTATTCATGACAACAAAAGATAGATAGATAGATAGATAGATATATAGAGAGGGAGGGAGAGAGTGACATTCAGTGATATATATTCTTTTTCTACCATTACTTCAAATCTCATTATATTACACTTTCCATCTACCTGACCCAATCTTCGACTCTCATCAATGAACAAACATAAAAAGAAAGAAACATGATAGTTACAAACGATTTAAAATGTTTGAAATTTTTTTTTTTTTTATTTAAATCCACATTTCCACCAACCACTGAACTACCAATAACACCTACATGACGTAAACCATTTGAACTGCAAAAAAATAATACCTCACAACCTTCAGTGATTAAATAAAACAAAATTTAAAAACACAAAAAAAGGTCCTTTCGCGATTTAAAAAAAAAAATATTCCACTTTCATCATTCAGGTTCACAAGGTTGGATATACTGCTGCAAAAATGTTGGTGACGTGTTTTTCATTATGATTCAAAAACTGGATGAATGAACGATAGATGCACAAAGCTCTCAGACAGATCACACACCGCTAATAATATGGAGATAAGCTGTTATTGATGTTATCTATGGAACTGTAAAAATGTCAGCAACGCGAGCGGTCTGCGTGGCGCTCAGTGTGTATGTGTGTTGATAGATAGATGGATAGATAGATAAATAGATAGATAGACAAACAAATACCCATACATACAGTTAATACACACATAAGAATACAACCACATGCATTCATACAAACATACAGCTATGATTCCACACATCCTTAGGGAACGAGAGTAAATACAGACTTGGAATACCTGCAGCGCCCACACACCAGGAGAGGGAAGGTCTATAGGCTGTATGGTATTACAATGAGTCTTTCCCGGTAATGAACATAATGATGGATAAGAAGATACTCTCATTTCTAGTTCTAAGGACAAAAATCTGCTCTATCACTTGAAATATACCCGGTTTTGTAACATACCAACATGATCAGTACCCTAAGAAAAAATATATATGACTACATGTTGTAATAAAAGTTGCAATGGTGAAGCAAATTAAGACCTACATCACAGCAAGGCATCCTAAGGCATCCTACCATCTTCTCATCATCTTATCTCGCGTGCTAGTCCTCCTTGTTCCTCTCCCTCCTCCCTCACCTAAGAATATAATCAAGTAATCTGTCAGCCAAGCAAATGTCCTCCAGCAGAGACCAGCAGCTACGAAACACCAATCAGAGGAAGACTAAACGTAATCCTATCCACGTTTAATACGAGTTTAAGTTAGTGATGGATGTGGTCAAGGATATAAATGCTATGCGATTTACACCGGCAAGAGCGATAGTTGGAACGAGGCAACTCTCCCTTTACAGAACGACAAACCATTTAAAAATACACCAATACTCCCGATTAATCGTCCGAGTGTTCGATGTAAAAGTCTGACTCGCAGGAAGTTCCAGGTAATAAATCACGACAGCGAATACAGTAAAGGGGATATTCCTGCAAGTTCAAATGTACCAAAAGTTATTTCGATATGATTATTTATTAAGTTATTCCTCACACAGAAGGCGACAAAGGCAGCCATTAGATTTCAAGCATGATGACATATATAATGACTGTTCTCATTCTTATTTGTGTTTATAAATAGATAGAGAAATAAATATACGTATATATATACATTATTCTTTACAGTGTGTGTGTGTGTGTGTGTGTGTGTGTGTGTGTGTGTGTGTGTGTGTGTGTGTGTGTGTGTGTGTGTGTGTGTGTGTGTGTGTGTGTGTGTGTGTGGGTGGGTGGGTGTGGGTGTGTGGGTGTGTGTGTGTGTGTGTGTGTGTGTGTGTGTGTGTGTGTGTGTGTGTGTGTGTGTGTGTGTGTGTGTGTGTGTGTGTGTGTCCCCGAGCGCACGTAACTCTGAATTCTACATTAGTAATATTTGTTTACACATTTACACATTCATTTATTTTAGTTGTGTGAATCGTAAAATGTGCTTTCAAAACTTTCAATTTCAAAAGTGCCTTCCTCGGGGACGTGCAATCAATCATACACACATTCAGTCACCCGTTGTTGGCATCGGGTCACTGTTACATATACGTTGATATTCTGTAGTAAGTGTGACGTCCTCGTGCTCCTCCACTCCAAGAAACACTTCCAACTCTTCCTGATTAAGTCCAAGTACGTACGTGGGGAAGCAAGTCTTTCCTCAACTTAAAACCTTTATAAAACATCCGTGGAATGTGATAAGCGCCTACATTTTCTTGGCTGCCTAGACTGAGCAGCAAATGTAGTGCATCACCCTGCAAACTGAACAAAGTAATGGCGGTCATAAAAAAAATGTAAACTTAGGAAAAAAAATACTGTGTTATGAGGTCACCTTTATGAATATACCTTCCATCCCTTCCATCGAGAAGCACCAATCACACGCCTGTTACTTATATTCATCAACAATCACACACTACATCAGGAGGAGAGAGGTTGTGTATGTATGAGTTATGATTACTCCATGAATTAACCAAGGGAATATGTTAAGTAAGAGGGTGATAGGGTAGTGATAGTAGTAGATGAATGAGCTTGAACAGATCAGCGTCGAGTCGAGTATAGGACGTACAGTGTTCCTTCACCTTGGCAGGAAAAGGAGAGAAGCCCCAGTGATGCCAGGGTGAGGGAAGGAAAGGCCTCGACAGGATGAGTTGTGTCTCGCGTTGTTCATTCACGGCCTTTCACAACGCCAAGATTTATGAGACGCTACGGCACTTGTTTTTTTTCCCTACAGCTGTATTGTGGAGAAGACTATGAATCACAGATGTAATATTTATGTTCACGAAGGTTATTTCTTTGTATGGGTTTGTAGAATGGTTTTCCTGTGGGCGATGCGATGTCAAGGCATTTATACAGGATTTTTAGAGCCAACAAAGTCTTGAGTATTGTGAATGTTGACGGTGATGACAAGGTAATGATTGTCCATTTCCTTCGTTAAGTATTTAAGAAGACATTTCACAAGGGTAATAAAGGTTCGTAAAAGCAGAATAAAGATTGCAAAAGAATACAAACAGCAACAAACCTATACTATGGTCTCTACTTGGCTGTTTGATTTCACTAAACTACACAACTATTAACTATTAGCAAAAACGATAGACAATGAAATTTTAAGAAAACAACGTAACTTTTAAAACAAATCATTCAGAAAGGGCAAAGAAAACTTACTTAAAAAATGCTTTAATCAGAATCACAGCATCGAAATTTTGGAAAGGCGGTGACGTAATAGAGGAGTGTTCAGTGTGGGCGTGAGAGCCGTGGGCGCCCTAGAGGATGTGTGGATGCGACAAGGCACGTCAACGTTGAGTCAAGGGTGCTGAACTGTCGTCAAAAAGAATGAGGTCAGCGTGAAAGGGAAATACGAATGCTCTGAATAACAAAGACTGAAATGAAGAGAATCGAGACATACAACTATTAACTGAAAGCACCAAATATGTCTGAAGGCAACAAATATGTCTTGAGGAGAGTTGATAAATACACCTCACTGAAGTTCATCGCCCTAGCCTTTCCAACCTCCACCAATCTTCCTCGCCTTATTAGACCACCCATCCGCAAACACATTCCCGCCGTCCTAGTTCTCCTTTATTCACGTATTCCTTCCACGTTATCACCTTCTCCTCCCTCCCATGACCCCTCTTCCCCCGGGGCAAAAAGAGAGCAATAAAGCTTGCCTTCTCAAACAAATTTAACGCTCTGTCGTGAACGTCAAGCATCCATCATTTAGACGATGAAGCTTAAGGGAGGCGGGGGGGGGGGGGGAAGCCATTTTCATAAGAGAGAGAAAGAGAGAAAGAGAGAGAGAGAGAGAGAGAGAGAGAGAGAGAGAGAGAGAGAGAGAGAGAGAGAGAGAGAGAGAGAGAGAGAGAAACAAAATAAAACAAGCAGACAAACAGACATATAAACAGAGAGGCAATTTAAGTGGCATAACAACAATATTTCCCCCCCCCCCTAAGCCCAGGCAAGCACGACAGCTGCACGCGACACTGTCAAACGAAACAATAATTACGATCTTCCATTAACTTAACCCTCGTCGATGCTACACGGCTAAAATTACTACATCCTTTACTACCATCTACTACCTTAAGACAGTGAGTGATGCGGATATACTATACGTAATACAAAGCAGTAAAATGCAGTGTATACGTCTTCATCTGACCAGCCAGCTATCTAAACTATGATGTAAGTACCGCTATGTACAAGGTTATCCAGCATCCGTGGCAGATAAGCTTCTTCCTAACATGCACATCCTCTCTCTTCCTTGGAGTAATCACACGCATGCACCAACCCCATCCTCCCTTACCCTTCCAATACCTCACACACGTACCACACAAGCCTCTTCCTTCCTCCCTACCTCCCCTCCACTATACCACATAATCCCTCATCCCTTCCACTTACTTCCCCGTACCACACACACGTAGCCACATAGGCCCCTCACCCCCATCTCCCTTACCTTTAGACCACAGACAAAGCCTTCCACAACCCCTCACCCATTACCCTCCCAACACGAACACACACAACACACACACACACACACAAGCACGCAGCCCCACAACACTGCAGCCTTACATAGCCTCACTACACCATAACACCACCACACCACCACACAGCCACCACAACACCACCACCACTAGCAGTCCTGCCACTCGTGTCTCCACTAAATTGCTCCATATATAACTGGGCCAAATATTTCTGCGTGGCACTCTGCGTCTCCTCAAACGATTTATTACCAGAGGGCGTTATGGAGGATTAACAACGATGTGGTGGTGGTGGTGGTGGTGGTGGTGGTGGTGGTGGTGGTTAAGTGGCTAAAGAGGTGTTGTGATGGTAATGATGATGGTAATGATGATGGTGATGATGGTGGTAGTGATAGTGATGGTGATGGTGGTGGTGGTGGTGGCGGTGCGTTATAGGTTTTTGGTTGTTATGGAGATGTACATAATATAATAATACTGAATTAATAATACACGGTTGTTAATAATATGGTTGTTAGAGTAGTAGTAGTAGTAGTAGTAGTAGTAGTAGTAGTAGTAGTAGTAGTAGTAGTAGTAGTAGTAGTAGTAGTAGTAGTAGCATTAGTATTAGCAGTAGCAGTAGTAGTAGTAGCAGTAGTAATAGTAGTAGTAGTAGCAATAGTAGTAGAAGTAGTAGTAGCAGCAGCAGTAGGAATGATGGTAGTAGTGGAGACTGTATATGTAGTAGTATAGCAGCAGTAGGTACATTGAATAAAACGAAAAGCGACACAAGGAGTTTAATACCATTTCACGTCATGATTATTGTGTAATGCCCCAGATAAAAGAATTAGCCGAATTGTAAACAAGAGTAGAGAGAGAGAGGACGGCAAAGGGATGGGGCGGGGTTATTGTGGTGGTGGAGGGGAAGGAGGGGGAAGGAGGGGGGGAAGGAGAGCGGTGTGAGGAAGATTTCAAATGTGTATAAACCAAGCGAACAAAGGCCTCAAAGAAGATCTCAAGGAAAACAAGGAAGGAAAAGTAAAGATGTGTTTAAGTTACAGTGGTGAACAACTTGAGTTTTAGAAAGATGAAATGAAATAGAATTATAGTCATTTTTTTATAACAAAGCCAAAATTCTCTCTCTCTCTCTCTCTCTCTCTCTCTCTCTCTCTCTCTCTCTCTCTCTCTCTCTCTCTCTCTCTCTCTCTCTCTCTCTCTCTCTCTCTCTAAGCTCCCTCATACCCCAATATCAGCCTTTTTCAACACTGACATTATAAATAAAAGAGAAAAGGAGAAAGTGATTTTCAAACAAGATAATGTGACCTTCCACCCTGTATCTACGGCTATGTCTCACGTGTCTTTGTTTGTTTTTTGTAACTCATACATGAAGGTTCGTGTGTGTGTGTGTGTGTGTGTGTGTGTGTGTGTGTGTGTGTGTGTGTGTGTGTATGTGTGTGTGTGTGTGTGTGTGTGTGTGTGTGTGTGTGTGTGTGTGTGTGTGTGTGTGTGTGTGTGTGTGTGTGTGTGTGTGTAGTGTGTGTCCGTGCTCCCGTGTGAAAAGCGTGAGAAACAGCAGGTGTTTGTCTCTTAGGGGCTCGTGTGTCATCTTTTCTTGTACTGAGGAGACATTCAAGAGAGTCCGCGTGTAACCACCCACCCACCCACCCCCAAGGAACGCACGCACTTCTATACAAAAAGACCGAGACCTAGATGACAAAGCTGTTAGTAAGTTTAATGCAAGAAAAGTTAATATTACTTAGCTTGGTAATGTTCGTAGTAAAAGGTGACCCAGATTATCACTTGTAACTGACGAGTGCACAAAAGGTTATATGTTAAAGGTTCATCCCAGCATCATATCAAGTAAGTGAAACCTTGAATAACTGTGAGAGTCGAGGGAGTGAAGAAGTGTGTTGAGGACATGAACCTGTGAGTGTGATGTGTTAAAGAAAGAAGAGAGAGAGAGAGAGAGAGAGAGAGAGAGAGAGAGAGAGAGAGAGAGAGAGAGAGAGAGAGAGAGAGAGAGAGAGAGAGAGAGAGAGAGAGGTGAACAAATGAAGAGCTACATGAAGGTCACTTTGGTTATAAATACTGTACTAGACACTGACCACGTATAGGTCAAATAAATTACATACACCGATCCTACACAATAAAAAAAAAAAAAAAAAAATCACCATATAAGGTTACTAGGCTGCAGGGTTCACAGGGGTCAGGAAGAGGTCACTAAAGCTGCGTAGGTGACCACGGTTTTCTTAAGTAATTGAAGTCATGATATTAAAAAGATAAAGAGAAGGATTTACGTACATTTCCGTGTCAATGTGGATGGGTACAGGGAGTTGCATGGGTAATGGTGCTTGGCAGGGTCTCGTTACGTAACCCTCGCTTGGATACACACACACGCTCTGCAGTCGGACTCTTCCCCTTGAGGCAGCCACCGAGGTCATCGCGTCCATTCTGACACGGCGTTGAACCAGGCGGGCAAGGTCAAACCCGCCTGCACACGCCTGAATCCGCCACACCTTCCCGCCTACTCCTCCACCAAGCAGCCCACTACCACGCACCTAGTTTTTACCGCCCTGTTTCGTATAACTGCACCGTAGGAACGAAATTTACAATAAGGTAACACAGCCAAGCATGAATTCAGCGTTCTGATATTCTTTGCAATGAGAACCTCCTGGATTAGACTAGACGGTACTTTTATCATTGTTTTCTTTTAAGCTCACGTTGTGCAGTCTAATGCTTGCAGGAACCGTGCAGCGCAACAATGATTCAACACAATGGACTCGGTTTCTTTTTCACTCTGCCGTTTGTCTTGGCCGGTGATGGAGTCTCAGCGGCAATAGAGGGGGATGGTACCGTGGCGGGGAGGGTGAGAGGGACGGCTGGTAATGCACGACGGCAGCAACCACGGTGGAGATACAAAGGTGAAAGTAAAAAGAAACAGGAAAGTAGTATTGCATTCACAAGAGACCAGTTCATGAGGATGGATAATATGAGGTCATTTCCAACTGACTGAATTACGAGACGCTATTTCTTCCACTAAGTGACGTCCAGCCGGGTCTTGAACGCCAGTCAATCAAACAAGGAACTAAGGCCTCTACATCCCCTTCTTCTGTACCTGTTCCCCTCAACTCCCCTTAAGCTGACCACAAATGAATGCTGGGGATGGTGGCGGAAGCAGAAATGTGGTTTTGGCGGCAATGAGTGAAGGAATAATTAGTATTAGTACCGGTGATGGTAACGAAGACTGGATAGATGAAGTGTACAGGAAGGGGCAGCCATTTAACACTCCGTACCAGACACAGGTTGGCAGCCGTCACCCTCCCCCCTTACCACAACCACCACCACCACCACCACCACCACCACCACCACATCACGGCGCCTGAGTGAGTCTTCGGTAAACATTTGCTTCTGGTTCTTGCGCTTCCCAGGAACGCACTCCTCACTCCTCCCATTGTGCTCTTCTGGGAACTCACCCCTCGGTCAACGCCTCGCCCTCTCCTCTCCCCTAAGAATCGGTGTTTCCCTAGCTGGTCCTCCATCGGTTGCTACGTCCCACAAAGTTGTCGTTCTTCAGGAAGTTACCAAAATAAGTTTTCTTATCTTCTTTTGGTCGCTCGCCAAAGCTAACACACGATACTATATATTCCACGCTGGCATATTTTCAGCATTATATTGCTTGGCGAATTGCCTCATTTGTTTGAAGTCAACCCACGCTCACCACACAGGTTTATGAGCAACACTTCTCCTCTCCTCCTCAAAACACCTTCTCTTTCACGTTCTTAATCAACCTCTACACCCATAAAAATGTCAGATCAAGAAGAAGACCCGTGGATATAAAGTGCCACAATAACGTTTAACATGATGTCCAGCAAGAACCAAACCTATAGAATACCCTGCCACGGCTTGCATGACCCAGGAAGACATGATTCAGCACAAATGTAAAGGAAGGGAAGGGTCATGCCAAGTTTTCCATCACCCTTACCTCAGACTAGCCAAGCCAAGCCATGTCTTACAATGGCTCTTACAATGGTCTTACAATGGGTAGGAAATATTCGTCCCGCAGTTACAGACAGAGCTGGAAAGTCAAGTCAAGAAATATGCAGAGCGAACAGGGGACTTAAGTAATAGAGAAAACATAAGAGAGAATTATACAAAGTACAAATATATGAGAGAGAAAGAGAGCGAGAGAGAGAGAGAGAGATGAAGAGAGCGAGAAAAGAGAGAGAGAGAGAGAGAGAGAGAGAGAGAGAGAGAGAGAGAGAGAGAGAGAGAGAGAGAGAGAGAGAGAGAGAGAGAGAGAGAGAGAGAGAGAGAGAGAGAGAGAGTTAGAGAGAGAAAGAGAGAGTGAGAGAGAGAGAGAGAGAGAGTGTGTGTGTGTGTGTGTGTGTGTGTGTGTGTGTGTGTGTGTGTGTGTGTGTGTGTGTGTGTGTGTGTGTGTGTGTGTGTGTAAAATTACCATCATCAATAGAATACCAGGTAAAACACTAACACACTGATATTGACAGATAATAAAGGACCATTAGTACAAGCTACAGATGACCGTCACGTCACACAAGTACCACAAAGATCACTTGGAGATGAGTGTGTAGGAAAGGGAAAACAATGGAAGGCAGATGAAAAATATTTTAGTGTTAAACAAGTGTATATGAGGAAACATTTAGTAGTAGTAGTAGTAGTAGTAGTAGTAG
>JAXIVD010009353.1:2500-15573 GCA_036785275.1 Cancer borealis | reverse complement strand
CTTTGATATCTCCCGTACGAGGTGAATCCATCTTTGATATGAATCAGCGCACAAAGAGAAACTCAGTCACTCGGGTGAAGGAGAGAGAGAGAGATAGAGAGAGAGAGAGAGAGAGAGAGAGAGAGAGAGAGAGAGAGAGAGAGAGAGAGAGAGAGAGAGAGAGAGAGAGAGAGAGAAAGAGAGAAAGAGAGAGAGTCTAGTATGACCTTGGCTCCGTTCACGTCACAGTAACGAAGCTGTAAATCTAATCATGACCTTCCTGCTGACCGAGAGTTGAGTTCACCTTAGCGGGGCGGGCGGCAGGAGATCAGGAGGAGGAAGACATAAGGAGTAGGGAGTAAGGAGGGCTGGGAGGGAGGGAGGGAAGAAGGGAGAGAGATCCGTGAGTGGCATCTCCGTACAAATGAAATGGAATGAATGTCGTATTTTGGGGCGAAAAGTGATAGAGGCGTAGTAGAAATAATCACCACACTGGAAATTTAAAGTCAGTTGTCAAGTTTCTCACTCATCGTCATCATCATCATCATCATCATCATCATCATCATCATCATCATCATCTCTGCGTCCTCCCCTTCGTTCCTCCTCTATTTACCTTACAAACCTAACCTCATCTCCCATCTTCTTTGCTTACCTTCCTATACCTCTCCTCCCTTTCCTCCCTTTCCTCCCTTACCTCCCTTTCCTTCACAACCTCTTCACTTCCCTTATCTTAAACTGTTATCCTTACCTTTAACGACCCTTCAACCTTTTACCTGCTTCACTCCGAACCTTCCTAAGCCATCTTCCTCCTACCAGCCACTCCCTCACTCCGCCCTGCCAGTACTACTCCCTCTACTCCCTCTACTCCCATCATTGCTCCTTCCTGCAATACTCCTGCAATACTCCAAAACTTCATCTCAACTTTTAGACGGGCGACGATCCTCTGATGAGCGCTGTGAATGTGTGTGTGTGTGTGTGTGTGTGTGTGTGTGTGTGTGTGTGTGTGTGTGTGTGTGTGTGTGTGTGTGTGTGTGTGTGTTTGTTGACGTCTCAGCAACCTACCCAAGAGGACGCGTTACCTAAGGGAGCATCGCGTCTCATTATGAAGTCCAGCACAAGATTTCCTTACATAACCCTGGAGATGTATTTTTTATTTTATTCAATTCCGAGTTGTGAATATTCCTTCCATACCCAGCGGAGGTTGTCCCTGATCTACTTCTGATCTAGTTTATTTATAGAAATGTCATCTCCTCTTCCTCCTCCTCCTCCTCCTCCTCCTCCTCCTCGTGTTGGTGGTCCCCATAGAATCGGTCCTAAGTATGATTTTTCCCTCACCTATCCGCCACAGTATTGGACGCATCAGTTTATATTAGAATTGGTGTTGTCGGCATCAATATCAATTTGCAGGATCCATTCAACGCATCAGTATCAATTCCATGTGCCATTTTTCCATTATACAGGACCCGAGCAGTGAGCAATTGGAGAGAGAGAGAGAGAGAGAGAGAGAGAGAGAGAGAGAGAGAGAGAGAGAGAGAGAGAGAGAGAGAGAGAGAGAGAGAGAGAGAGTATTGCAGTAGAGGCACACAACACACAACACTGTCACCATCTCCCGCCTAGGTGTATCGGCTCCCTGGCCATGGCGTGACGTGTGAGAGGCGGCGGGAGCGGGGAGGTTTCAATTAGCAGCCAGACACCTGTTAGCACCTTGATGGAGCACTGCGTCACTCCCTCTAACCTGCCCACGACACTCCCCGCGGCGCATCCACTCCTTTCTCCTCACCCAATCCCTCAATCATGTCCTGTGTTATAGTATTTAATAGGTGTGTTTTGTCGCCTCCTTATGTTTTGTGTTGGAAATGACCCGATCTGTCCAATGGGTAACACGTAACTGATGTTGTTCTCCCTCCGGCATTCCACGCTAGGATGTGAGATGGCTTAGTATGTCTGGCACGAGAGGAAGAGAGTGAGATGTGTTCTCGTGTTCTCGTGTTCTCGTGTTCTCTCAGTGCTCGCTTGAACGTCATTCCGACCTAACACGTTTTCTCAAGTACTCTCTCTCTCTCTCTCTCTCTCTCCTCTCTCTCTCTCTCTCTCTCTCTCTCTCTCTCTCTCTCTCTCTCTCTCTCTCTCTCTTTTCAGTCAGAAATGGAACGTATAAAAGGGTGTGTGTGTGTGTGTGTGTGTGTGTGTGTGTGTGTGTGTGTGTGTGTGTGTGTGTGTGTGTGTGTGTGTGTGTGTGTGTGTTATTATTGGTGATTTTGGGTTTTATGGCTGAGTATAAGGATTGAAACTGTTTACTCAGAAGTCAAGGAGGCTGAATTACGAGACACAGAGAGAGAGAGAGAAAGAGAGAGAGAGAGAGAGAGAGAGAGAGAGAGAGAGAGAGAGAGAGAGAGAGAGAGAGAGAGAGAGAGAGAATTATGACAGACACCTTCTCTGATGCCAACCCTCCAGTGAGCTTACGTAGACAGAACATAACAAAGGCTGAGCAAGGTACAGACTTAACGATGTTCCTGTACACTGTTTTCACCTAAGGGCTCGAGCGACACACTCAACACGGGCATTGCAAAGCCTCAAACGGATGGACGAACACAACACAACACAACGCAACACAACACAACACAACACAACACACAACACAACACAACACAACACAACACAGCAGAACACAGCAGAACACAGCAGAACAAAGCAGAACAAAGCAAAACATCAAAGTTACGTAACGTTCATTTCCACATCCCCAAAGAAAGGAACAACATATATGTACAAGGTCACTCACTCACTCACTCACTCACTCACTCACTCACTCACTCACTCACTCACTCACTCACTCACTCACTCACTCACTCCACCACGCCCCAACCTAACCCGCTCCACCTGCTCCATCCAACGTTTGATCTGCTCCACACCGCCCCGCCCCGTCCCGTCCCGCCCCGCCCCGTGCCATCCCAACCTATCTCCACACCGCCCCGCCCTGATACCAACACCACCGCTTCCACACACGCATAGAACGCACTCAAACACACGCATTACGAGCACTACTAACAAGCAGCGATGGCACATATCCGCTTCAATACTGTAAATTTAATCTAAAGTCACAAGAGGCGCAGATTTTTTTTATTATTTCCACCGCCGAAATTATCAACCCCAGGGAGCAGCCGGGGCTCAGGGTGGGGGGTGGGGGTTGAGGGATGGGAGTAGGGGGGGGTTAGGATTGGTGTCGACGCCAGACCAAAAGACTAGCTCCCCCCAGCCTCCTCCTCCTCCCCCTCCTCCTCCTCCTCCTCCTCCTCCTCCTCCTCCTCCTCCCCCCCCTCCTCCCCCTCCTCTCCCTCCTCTCCCTCCTCCCCCTCCTCCGATAGGCCAGCAGCGAGGGGTGGCCTCGCCCCTCGCTGCTGGAAAATATTCGCTCAAAATAGTTTGGGTGATGATGAGAAATATTTTGAGAGTATAGTGTGTGTGTGTGTGTGTGTGTGTGTGTGTGTGTGTGTGTGTGTGTGTGTGTGTGTGTGTGTGTGTGCTCTGACACACACACACACACACACACACACACACACACACACACACACACACACACACACATTTACACACACGCATATACATACACGCGTCCACTCCCCCACTCAAATGGCAAACTACCATAAATTACGAGTGGAAGAGAATGATATTGCAATTTGAAAACCCAGCGGCCCTTCTCCTGCCGGCGGTGACAGGCGGGGCTCCGGGGACTCACATAACAGCGTCAATATTAGCTCGTCGAGTACTACTGCAGCGGGTATTGCGTGTCGGTGCATCAGGGTATAGAAAACAGACGGCAGACCAGAAAAAAGAACCACACTGCGAGGCACTGGAACCAGAAATATAGCGTAGAGGAACACGCGTATAGCCACCCAGGAATGCGCGCGCCTCACCGCCGCTGTCCGCTGTCCAACATATAACCAGAGCCTGTGAAAGAATGCCGGGGAAATATTAAAAAACATATGGGAAAAGTGGCTTAAATTCATTGGACACGACGAAGCAGAAGTAGTGACATTCCTGATGGGGTGAAGCTCTGGATTCTGGGAGCGATTGCGAGAGTCCTGCAGTTTTTGTGGGAGAGGAGGAGGAAAGGAGGACAAGAGTGAGGAGGAGGAGGAGGAAGGGATGAGAAGGGGTTAGGCGAATAACTCCCTTCACTGACCTATAGATGCACGTGTTTCTTCTCAATGTGATGCAAATGTTCCCACGGCCTGGAGGAAGCTGTGAGCACCGCCTGATACAGCTGCACCAAGTTATAAATATTGCAACGTGAAATATTGCAGCATGAAGCTCGCTTTTGTTGTAACCTTTTTCACGCCTTTTTTTTTCCCCCGTGTGAGGGATTCATGTGTATTCTGATAGAAGTTTTAGTTACGTAAACGAGGATGGAGAGAAATGATAATATGTTTTGTTAGACTAAACACGTTAGAATAATCTGAAAATTAAGTTGATAGAAGAAAAAGGGAAGTCAGAGTGTAATTTAATGAAAGAATACTATTAATTGTACTCGTGTTGGTACCGTTGAGTGCTATACGGAAGCGAAAACTATAACAAAAATAATCAAACTCAAGGCTACGACCAGAGACAGACAGACGCAAGGCAGCGATGACACACACACACACACACACACACACACACACACACACACACACACACACACACACACACACACACACACACACACACACACACACACACTCAAAAACACAACCACCACAGCGAAACAAAGAAACACGTTCAGGTAAGACACAACAAAAAAAGCACTACGGAATGTAATTTAAGGCTGACCTCTCCAAGTTGGGCAAAGTTTAGCTTAAGTGAGCCGTCACCCGCAGCTGTGGAAGGCGGTGGAGAGGTGGTGGAAGGGACGGAGGGGGGGAAGGGACTTTAAATGACTCTAAATGACTCGTGAAGGAGGTGCTCGAGAACTAAGGTCCAGAGAGTACTTTTGCAACGTGTAATTAATGAGCTGAATCTCTGGTCTCGACACACCCGCCACAAGTTAAGTTTCGAAGCAGTAATGTGAAGCGTCGCCACGAAGGTTCACTTGGCGCTTCATTCATTCAGTTCTGTGTTATTGTTTTAGAATCTCTTCATTTTCTTATTGCCGCTGAGATTTTATTAGTATTTTTTTACGACGCTGCGCTTATATTCAATTGTTTTTTTATAGTCTAAAGTTCATATTGAAAAAGTGGGTCAGAAAGTTTAGGTATTAAATGATTGTGAGTTTTGATGATTAATTGGAAGAAGCTTTGTCTCGTTGTTTTTTGTAGTGTGCAGTGTGTGTCATGCAGGGAGGAAGCAGCAGGTGGAGAGAAACAAAAGAGCATCAAAAAACCATCAAAACGTAGATTCCAATCGCATTCAACTCAAGAACATCATTTATTATTGCATTTATGTTTGACCTCATGACCTCGTGGGATGTAGAAACGGAATCAGGGGCTAAATGACTCATCCATCCTTCTTCTCTCCTCTCAGACTCTCCACATACTTTCCCCTCACATCCTTCCCTCACTTCCTCTTTCACACCTTCCCTTCAACTCCGCTCCGTCTTCCCGTCTGACACCCTCCCTCTCCTCCGTCTCCTCTTCACGCTCCCCTGCACACACTTCTCAAGCTTAACCTAATGCAACCTAACTTAACTTAATCTCGCTCTCCACTTCTCTCATTGTCTTGGCGTCTGAGGACCAGAGGCTGACGCTACCCGCAAACACTCGCGATAAAGAGGTTGGCAGCTTTTCCGAGTAGCACCCGAGATGGCACGCGACCTAAGGGTGGAAAGAGTTGCTGCAGAGAAAGAACGGGAGAGTAAGATTTGTGGGGCAGTGAGCGGAGAGAAAGAGAGAGAGAATTGTAACAAAGTCCGCTTGAAAGAATGTGGGTTATTGTATGCGCGGTGAGGTGGTGTGCCGAGGTGGTGATGGTAATAATGAACACGTGAGGTGACAACGCGTGCCTTCTATGGCTCTCAGGGGTCGAAGGGAGTCAAGCCGAATCCTCCAACGTGGAATATGATGCCGCCGTCCCGCCCCGCCCCACCCCACCCCGCCCCGCCCCGCCCCGCCCTGCCCCGCTCACGAGATAACTGGGTTTGGAGAGGATGAACTAAATTACATTCGGTTCAATTAAAATTGATTACAATGAAGCCGGTTAGAATTACTTCAGTTCTTAGTTATTTTTGCAAAGTTATTTGTCAGGTTAATTTGTGAAGGATGAAAGGTTTTATTCCGCTGATTGAGTTTTGTTGGTCGTCGCTGGGAATTGGCCGCGTCAGGACCTGCATTCGGCGTGCAAACAGTTTTCATTTCGCGACTACAATTATAAGATGAAAAGGGTGGCGTAAGTCCGGGAGGGAAACTGTATTAAGGGAAGATGATAGTGGTAAAGAGGAGAGTTTTGGCGTGTTGATCCCTGCCTCTCACCTGGCCACTGTCAGGGACGAACCACCACCACCACCTCTTTTCCCTTCCTCCTCCTCCTCCTCCTCCACCTCCACCTCCTCTTCCATCACCACCAAGACAAGAATACCACTACCACCACACCTGACTGCTCCCTCCCCATCGCCAGTTACACTCGTTAGTAGCTCCTCAGGAAGTCATTTCGTTGGGTACTGTTGGCGGCGTCACGGGCGTCGACCACAGAATGAGGCGTGAAGGTTCCTCGTTCCTGCACCACTGAGCGGGCCGGGGAGACGGACCCACCTGCTGGCTGCCTCAGGTGACACACTACAACACGGGAAATAAACTCCACTTATCACACGCAGCTCGAGCCTCCTGCACCTGGTGGAGATGTAAACTTAAAGGAGAGAATTTATGTCATCTTATTACTAGTCTCAGAGGTGCGGGTCTTCTTTAAAGTGTCCGCAAGTGAATAGGTCAAAATTTACAACCTCGCCGGTCTTTGAGCAGGCCAGGCGGAGGGCGGCATAACAGTACTCAAGATGTGAGCTGCTTGGACTTGGGTTCATTTAATTAAGGTGGTGTGAGGGCCTTTTCAGCGAGTGTTATCATAAGGTTAATTCATTTAAGTGGGAGCGCCGCCTCAGGCTCGGCTCCCAGGCATCCATCAAGGGGACAATAGGCCCAGCTCTACCCGGCTGTTTAATCCCGACCTCCCTGAAGCTCCAGTCTCCTCTCTGACGCCTCCTCCTCCTCCTCCTCCTCCTCCTTCACCTCTTCCTCCTCCTCCTCCTCCTCCTCCTCCTCCTCCTCCTCCTCCTCCTCCTCCTCCTCCTCCTCCTCCTCCTCCTCCTGCTCTTCCTCCTCCTCGCATCCTGCATAATATCGTTTCTTCACAAACTGTACAACATTTACAGTCGTTTCGTGCCTCACTTCGTAACGTTTTCTTCAGTAATACATTTTCCTTTCATTATTTTCATGCTGCCACACCATTGTCCTCACCTTCTTTCTTGTCCCTCTTTCCTTTTTTTCCCATTGTTATTATAATTTTTCATTCGTTCCCCATCTTTTTCGCTTCTCACATTTTTCTTGCCGCCTCCTTCCCTTCCTTCCCTCCCTTCCTCACTCCACCTCCTCCACCTTCCTCCAAGCGTCTCATTTCCACCCTCAGCCACCTACTCCGCCAAATTCACCATCAGCTCCCTTACATCCTGAACCCGCCCACTCGGCCACTCCTTCCTACCCTCTCTCATCTCAACTTTCACACCTCCGCCCACTCACCACGCCTCCACCCACTCACCACGCCTCCACCCACCCACCACGCCTCCATCCTTCCCTTCTTCGTCCTCCAGTTTACTCTCCCTCATGACTGCAACCTACCCTCTTCCTGACCTCCTTTCCCCTCCGAACTCATTTGACCCACACTACCAGTCTCCTTCTCCTTCTACTCCTCCTCCTCCTCCTCCTCCTCCTCCTCCTCCTCCTCCTCCTCCTCCTCCTCCTCCTCCTCCTCCGGTCCCCACAGTTAGCAAGAATGTGGTGTCTCCAGTGACTAGCGGCAAACCTTAATGACGGTGGTCTTCCCAACTGCTTCCAACTATCCGTGTTATGGCTCCTCCGTCTCTTCCCCAGCCGTGAGAGGCCTTACTTGGGGAATGGCAAGGCGCTCAACTCTCGCTCCTCCTCCTCCTCCTCCTCCTCCTCCTCCTCCTCCTCCTCCTCCTCCTCCTCCTCCTCCTCCTCCTCCTAGACGTCAAAGTGGCAACGGCAAAGAGGAAGTAGAAGGATATTACCTTACCTTGTTGCAGGTTTACGAGGAAACACAGCTTTTTTTCTTTTCCTCTTGAGAGAGAGAAAGAGAGAGAGAGAGAGAGAGAGAGAGAGAGAGAGAGAGAGAGAGAGAGAGAGAGAGAGAGAGAGAGAGAGAGAGAGAGAGAGAGAGAGGCTTTCTACCCTTCCTTCCCTTTGCTCTCTCTCTCTCTCTCTCTCTCTCTCTCTCTCTCTCTCTCTCTCTCTCTCTCTCTCTCTCTCTCTCTCTCTCTCTCTCTCTCTCTCACATCATTATTTACCCTAATTTCACTTCCCCTTTATTGAATTCTTCCTCCCTTGTCATTCCTCTTTCCCTTCCCCTTCCCCTCCTCTCCCCTCATCCCCTCCGTTCCCACACTCTCCCTTCTTTTATCTTCCCATTCCGTACCCTTCCTCTCTCCCTTCCTTTCTCGCATCCCACTTGTCCCTTTCCCTCTCATCCTTCCTTTGTATCCAATTCTCTCATTCTCCTCGTTCTTCACACTCCATATTTTTCCCTCTCAACTATCCTTCTGCACTTTTTACCCTTCTCTCTCTCTCCTTCCACCCGTCAGCCTCCCCTCGGTCTCTCGGCTCCCCTCGTCTCCCCTCGGCATCAAGTTGCGTCAGGACCTAGTAAATAATGCCGTGCTGGGATGCCTCTGCTGTCAGTCGGTGTCACCCTGATGGAAAGTCACCCTGCAGACGACACCTTCAGTAGAGTTGCGTCATTGTCTCTAATCGATATACTTAGGCTGTTCCCTTCTGACTGATGGAGTGCAACGCCTTGTATCTATTGTTAAGGAAGCCTATCACTGTTTCAATTCACGGCTGTCTAACACTCTCTGTCTCTCTCTTTCTCTCTGTTTCAATTCACGGCTGTCTAACACTCTCTGTCTCTCTCTTTCTCTCTGTTTCTCGCTGTCTGGGATTCGTTTTCTTTCACCAGACTGTAAATTTTTCCTTCCTGCACCTGCCATATCTTGTTTTTACTTCTAAGTCATGTCATATATTCTTCCTCCTCCTCCTCCTCCTCCTCCTCCTCCTCCTCCTGGACCAGATAAAATTTCCCCGAAAATCTTGAAAGAGGTCAAGCATCAGATCAGTAAACCGCTTGCAATCATATTCAATAAATCCTTAAGGATTGGTAAAGTTCCATCAGATTGGAAACGTGCTAATGTAACCCCAATCTTCAAAAAGGGAGACAAGTCACAACCCGGAAATTATAGGCCAATCAGTCTGACGTCAGTAGTATGTAAATTAATGGAGACAATCATTCGTGACAATATGGTGAAATTCCTTGAAGACAACGATATAATTAAACCCTCACAACATGGTTTCCGTAATAAACGTTCATGTCTAACTAACTTATTAGACTTCTTTTACAATGTTTTTGACACGTACGATGAAAGCAGAGCAGTAGATATCATATATCTGGATTTTCAAAAGGCCTTTGATAAAGTTCCCCATCAACGATTGCTTAACAAACTAAAGACTCACGGTATCTCTGGTAGCATCTACAATTGGCTTCAGGACTGGCTCTCTGAACGTAAACAGAGAGTAGTCTTAAACGGTGTCTCCTCTCAATGGTTAAACGTAAAAAGTGGCGTACCACAGGGTTCAGTACTTGGCCCTATTTTGTTTCTGATATATGTTAATGACATAGATGATGGGATCTCATGCAAAATATCAAAATTCGCCGACGATACGAAAATTGCCAGTAAAGTAACTTCGACAAGTGACAGAGAAGTCTTACAATCAGACCTTGATCGACTAACGTCTTGGGCCAATAAATGGCAAATGAAATTTAACGTCGATAAATGTAAGGTACTACATATCGGAAGAAATAATGATCACGTTCAGTACCAAATGAATGGAAAACTACTTTCTGCAGTGAACAAGGAAAAAGATCTAGGAATCACAATATCAAGCGATTTAAAATCCAGTCAGCATTGCTCAGAGGTAGTTAAAACCGCTAACAGATTGGTCGGCTTTATTGGGCGTACTTTCGAAAATAAATCAGAAAAAGTCATATTAAAACTGCATAATTCACTAGTACGACCTCATCTTGAATATTGCGTACAGTTCTGGTCCCCATATTACAGAAAGGACATTGACAAACTGGAAAGAGTCCAGCGTAGAATAACGAAAATGATTCCAAGGCTGAAAAATAAACCTTATGAAGAAAGACTTAAAGAATTAAACTTATTCAGCCTCGAAAAACGAAGGATGAGAGGAGATTTAATTGAAATGTTCAAGATAATTAAAGGATTTGATAATATCAATGCAGAAGATTACATTACTTTTGATCGATCAAATATAACAAGAAGACGTCATACTTTTAAGATTACTGGTAAAAGATTCACATCAAACGAAGCCAAACATTTCTTTTTCAATCGGATCGTTAACGTTTGGAACTCCCTGCCCGCCAATGTCGTCGACAGTAAAACAATTAATACATTCAAAAATAGACTGGACAAATACTTAGAAGCCAATCCGCAACTAAAACATTATTCGTCAACATAGTAAACTTTGAGCAAGTTCCTTCTAATGTACAGTAATTACAAAATCTCGATTCGGAAGGACGTCGCTAGGGGCCTGACATCGCTTGCCAGGTAGTAGTGTTAGTGACAGTAGTAATAGGCTAGACTAATCTAATTCCACGCATTTATTTATTTATTTTTACTTATATTGCATGGTTGGCCTTCCTCTCCTGCCAGTCGTGGCTGGTGGGAGAATCCCTCACCCTTACTATCCTGTATCCTTCATCCCAGATTAGATAGTGTAGTCTAGTTTATCACAAACAGCCTCGTAAGGGCCAGTAGGCCTGTTGCTGTTTGTTCTTCCTATGTGTTCCTATGTGTTCCTCCTCCTCCTCCTCTTCCTCCTCCTCCTCTTCTTCTTCGTCTTCGCATCTTCTCCCCAAAGCACATTCTGTCCCCGACTTACTCTAGCCCTTCAAGCATCACAGTAACCCTCTCTCGCTCCCCCCTTCCTCCCCCGCCTGGATCACTCTTCATTTCCTGCGTTTCTTTTACTCTGAAGGAAAGTTTGTCGTTGAGTGTTGGTGGGAAGACTTGGTGCCGCCGGGAGGAGTGTCCGGGAAGCTCATGTTATCCTCACTCTTATGTATATCTCACTTATCTTCAGATCCTGACTTCCTCGAGAGACAAACATGCCAGGATGATGCTACTACCCTGCTGTTTTGCTTGAGTTTTTTTTTTGGTTGCAGCTTAGAATGTAAAATAGTTTGATTCTTTTTTTCTTTTTTTTATAGAGGGAAAGCCAAGTGACAGCGTATGAGTTTTTGAGGTGCAAATAACCTTAGTGCATTTTAGGTATTACAGAAGCACTTTTTGTTTTTGTTTTTTTCTTAGATACATGTACGACGCGCGACCTCTCCTCATACATACTAAGAGGATAATGTTTTTTTTACTATTTTTTTTTCTTATCAAAGTAGAACGAGATGCCATCAAAAATAAGTGACAAATAACTAAGTTAACGTTACCTTGCTTCTTGTCGCTCAGTCCAAAAAGAAACGCAGACTGACTGAGAGAGTGAAGTTAGGGTACACGAACGCTAACTTACGCATTGCCTCGGCGCATAACTCTGCCTCCTTTCCCTTTGAGTCTATGGTCAACGCAGGATCACTATAATTAGAGTTCAAAATGTGGCTCGTGTATTCACAGCTATACGTAGAGATGCAAACCACTACATATACATAGAAAACAAAAGGATCAAAAATAATTATACGCTTAAAAGATAAATAATGGATTCAAATACTTAGAATCATCGCTTATAAAGAAGAAAATCACCGTCAGACATTGCAGTGATAAAAATGATAACAATCCGCAATAAAAATAAACACTATAACACATGACAAACAACATTAATAAAACAGGACATGCGAGGATAATACGAAGAAATAACACCACTAATAGAAATGATAAGACAATAGAACACCAATTGGTAAAGATACTTGTAAAACCAACACCACACACACACACACACACACACACACACACACACACACACACACACACACACACACACACACACACACACACACACACACACACACACACACACACACACACACACACACACACACACACACACACACACACACACACACACACACACACACACACACACACACACACATACACAAGAAAAAAAAAACCATAAAGGTAAACAGAACAACGTGTTTGAGGAAATATTGCATTGAGGGGAAAATAGCATTTATTAGTGGTGGAAAAAGTGGCATAAAATCGTAAGTGTTCTATCAAAGGGGAAAACTGATAACTTGGACGAGGGGATCAAAGGGGAAGGGCTGGATTGGGCTTCCCTCGCAGGGCTGAATGGTGGTTAAAGTTTAGTGTGTGTGACCTGCTAGTTATGAGGGTGTGTTTTGATTGAGAGAGAGAGAGAGAGAGAGAGAGAGAGAGAGAGAGAGAGAGAGACAGAGAGACAGAGAGACAGAGAGTTTGTGTGGATGTGTTTGTGTGTGATACTATATAACATGCAGTAATCCGTAATAATTGCTGTATGTATGTGTGTGTGTGTGTGTGTGTGTGTGTGTGTGTGTGTGTGTGTGTGTGTGTGTGTGTGTGTGTGTGTGTGTGTGTGTGTGTGTGTGTGTGTGTGTGTGTACGTGCTCCCAGGCGTTGTTTACATTACAGGGAAACTTAATTGGATTTCCTCTCGTATATATTTGCTTTAATTTATCTTTTTATCCTTTTTTTTTCTCTTTTTTTTCTCTCTATTTTTTTTTCTTTTTTTTCTTTTTTTTTTTTTTTTTGCAGCTGTGTCTCTAAACTTTATCACTTTCCTGTCTGTTTACGATCAATGGACAACTTTCTTTTTACTGTTTTGTCTTATAAATATTAA
>JAXIVD010009352.1:10000-15574 GCA_036785275.1 Cancer borealis | reverse complement strand
GGGAGGGAGGGAGGGAGGGAGGGAGGAAGGGAGGAATATAAAGGGGCTGAGAGAGGGAGGAAGAGAAAGAGACGAAATAACCACTTGTCAATCCTTTGATGCACTTCTCTGACCTTGAAACCAAAAAAAAAAAAAAAAATAGGACTCGTTTAGTCACAAACACACTTCCACTTTTTCCTTTCCTCCCTTCATCTCTCTCTCTCTCTCTCTCTCTCTCTCTCTCTCTCTCTCTCTCTCTCTCTCTCTCTCTCTCTCTCTCTCTCTCTCTCTCTCTCTCTCTCTTTGAACTACTAAATGATGCCAAAAAGACTTAAAAACACAACAGAAAGATGATTAAAGCAATAACTGGGACGCCATCTTTAATTTACTGTTATCTTCAAATTTCATGAGCGAATTATAATGGAAAAGTGTGAAGCGTTGACTCATAATGAAATAAAAAGTGAAATATTTCGTGTCTGTCGCAAGCACTCCATGCATGTAAATAAAAGTTGGGTCATTATACACTGCGTTAGTGGACTGAAGTATGACAATAGAGACGAATTGTATAGTGGTGGTGGTGGTGGTGGTGGTGGTGGTGGTGGTGGTGGTGGTGGTGGTGGTGGTGGTGGTGGTGGTGGTGGTGGTGGACATTGTAAAATAACATGCAGTACAGTGCGTAGTAAAGAGTTACATACAGTTCAGTGGTTTGACTTGTACATGAATTTTTATATTGATGGCAAATAAATGTAAAACAAAAATAAGGAAGAAAAAAATAATGGTTGATCTATTAAAACTTTGAGTGTAAAAGTTAATAATAATAAAGAATATATATAAAATAAACAAATAAATTAATAAATACATGCAAGGCAGTGTGATTGAAGACTCGTACTTATCACCAATGAATAAAAGTGATCTACATCAATGAGTGTGTGCTAGATAGAGTGTGTTCAACATGGTGAGTGAGTGAGTGAGTGAGTGAGTGAATGGTTGTTGTGGCCGTGCGGTGATGACGACAATCATCACCTCCATCATCACCACCATCATCACCAGCAATGTGCAGGATGGAAGGCTTGGACTCGTGAAAAATGAATGGAATCAGTCACGGGGAAAAAAGCAACTCAATGAAAAAAAGTCACATTTCCGTTACAGTGCAGGCGTCCTACAATCTGCATGGGTCCTGACAACCACACGAGCCTCCTCCTCTTCCCCTCCAACCCTCTCCCCCACCAACACACACACACACACACACACACACACACACACACACACACACACACACACACACACACAAACTGAGCCCCAGAAAACCACGGGATCCAAGCCTGAGAAGATACCTTACAAGAACAGAGAAAAAAAAATGGCAGATTTGGATTGGCCTCCCCTCTCTACCCTACAACATATACATGGAAACACGCTGGATGCAAGGAAGGTATGGTGTACGGTGCACGGTGTTAGCAGGCCCGTAACGCCCCACGAGGGAGTGTAGTGCGTTGAGGAGATAGTGTTGCAGCGGCTGAGGACGGCGAGTCAATTATGAATGGTACACGGAAAGGCTGTGAGGGTGAATAGTGAGTGCACGCAAACACAGAGCCAACACACCGTGGATGGCCACCGGCACCAAGAGTCTTTTGTCAAACTTCGTAGTGGTGTGTTTCTTCACTACGAGTGCGTCATGGTGTGGTGTGATGTATTATGGTAATATTTTTAGAATATCGAAATTGAGTTAAGCGATCTGGCTACACTATCTAAGTGTAAACTATCAAATGGCAGAGATTTTTTTCTTCCGCAAATTTAAATGTCCCACCGAGATAAAATTTGAATGCCCAGTACATGGACGTCAAGGTGAAAAAATCTTTAATCGCAATTTTCTCAAAACACGGGTTTTTACAACATAAAATGCATCTACTCATTTATGCTTTGACTAATTGTCATAAAAATATTAGTGGTAAAAGCATGAGTTAACATAAAACATTGTGTAAAACATTTTTTGGACAAAGGTCATACTTTTCCGTCCAGCACAAAAAGGGGGAGGTTCTAGACTTCAAACTTTTATTTATTTTTATAGTAAACTCAAAGACTTTTCAAAATTTTGTTTACACAATTTTATAGGATAGTTATAGAATAATCTGTGTGTAAGTAACAAAACAAGACATGCAAACATGACGAAGAAAGATTTTGAAATCTTTTTAAAAATTTTTAATGGATATATCTAAATATATATTGATATTATTTACTTGAAACTCGGGTATGATAATGAAGGTAATTATCATACGTAAAAGACATGCTAATCGACTACTTAAGCCAATTAGAAAAATATCGGCGAACTCTCCCCTTAATACAGACACCATCAGCACCGCCAACAACAATGAGTAGAATTAAAAAAAAACTTGTTTATTTTCTACTCATGGCGCCGGTAGACATCAGGGATACCTTAGATGGTTGGCCTCCGCCCGTTAGTAGCGCGGGTTAGATTTTTGAAGTGATACCTTGTTTCTTCTTATTGTTAGGCTCATGCTGCCAGCGGAAGCTCCTCGCGCATACAACGTTGCAGTCCCGGCGAGGATTGTGTTATGGCAGCATGTGGGTGATTTTAGGCCACTCGGCGGTATCGTAGAAAAGTGGCCAGCCCGTGCCGAGGCTCGAACGCGGGACCCTGAGCTGCTATGCCCGCTAGCCACTAGACCAACGCCTCCCCGAATTAATAGGATTGCATAGGAAGAACAGATACCAGCAAGACCTATTAGTCTATAACGAGAGTATCTGCTGAAATAAGTACTACTTCAAGTAATATACGTGTGGAAATCAAGGATAAACTAGAGCAAGGCTCCTCAACGTGCCATCAAGAAACAGTAAAAAGGAAACACCTTGTACCCAAAAGAGAACAGTAGATGGAAATTGTATGAACAAAATTTCATAAAATGAAACATAACATCATATTTGCCTTTTTTACTTATTGCTGCTAAGTGACTGTTCATTTTTAAATTCATACACATGATTAGACTGATGTATTTGTTCTAGTTAAGCGTTACCTAGAACTTGATCGTTGCCAATATGTCTAACAATATATTCTTTTTATTAAAAGGACATAAGTCATTTCTAACTTTAATCAATTCGTTTGTTTTCTATTTAGATAAGCCATTAGTGGGTAGCCTTATTCAATGCTTATTTGCAATTACAAATCAATTACATCATACGGGGCATAGACATCCATGTCACGTACATATTACACAAGAAATACAATACATTACTCAGGAGAAGGGAGGAGGAGGAGGAGGAGGAGGAGGAGGAGGAGGAGGAGGAGGAGGAGGAGGAGGAGGAGGAGGAGGAGGAGGAGGAAGAGGAGGAGGAGTAGGAGGAGGAGGAGGAGGAGGAGGGAGAGAAGGCAGAGAATATCTATGAAATTATTTATTATAGTTTGGTAGAGCCGGAGCAGCAGCAGCAGCAGTTACAGTTACACATTGACATCATCCTATCAACATTATAGTATATTTTCAACATTATCATCCATTTCAATGTTGTATTAATAATTTATAAAAAGCAACAACAATAGCAGCAGCTGTCATTGTAGTTGAAGAAGTAAAATTCAATCCCTAGAAAACAGTTGCACAAAATAGATCAGCGTGGAATGCACCTCGCCGTACCTGTTCACCCTTCCCTGTCATCCTCCCACACCTGTAGAACACACAACACACAAGGCACAAGTGTAACGCCCCCGCAACCAAACACCAGATCCCGAGACACACTTCTATTTTAAGGGAAACTCGACAAATCTTTTTTCTGATGACCAGTGACGTCAGGCGCTTGTACAGCCGGGGGCGGAAAAGATAGCAGCTCTCCCTTAAGCGTACAAACCCTCCGAGGCACCGACCACGCAAAGGATCCTACTGTAAATTATATATATAAATTCATGCGTGACTTGGTGATTGCATTACTTCCAGGTTACAACAGTGAGTGTCTTCAGCACACCACCAAGAAGCTCTCTGGCGGGAACTTGAAGCAACATTAGACGTGATTGTTTTCTCGGCATAGTTCGTGGATGAAAAATGCGTGCAAACAACAACAACAACAACAACAACACCAACACCAACACCAACACCAACACCAACACCAACACCAACACCAACAACAACAACAACAACAACAACAACAACACCAACACCAACACCAACACCAACACCAACACCAACACCAACACCAACAACACCAACACCAACACCAACACCAACAACACCAACACCAACAACGACACCAACACCAACACCAACACCAACATCAACACCAACAACAACACCAACACCAACACCAACACCAACACCAACACCAACACCAACACCAACACCAACACCACCAACAACAACAACAACAACACCAACACCAACACCAACACCAACACCAACACCAACAACAACACAAAAACAAACACACACACCCCCAGAAATTTTAAAATATAAACAACCACCTACATTCTATACAATTCTTAAACGGGAAATAAAATTGAAGGAAAAAAAAACCGTTCAAGCGTTATTTCGACTCTCCAACGGAACAATTATCACCAAGACACGAACACTTACACCTTATCATTATCATATTCTCCTTTAAATGCATCACCTGAAGGTCATAAAAACAACCACCACCACCACCAACATACATCCTTCGTTTAGAATAGTTTCCCTGCGTGTTATTTCAGGCCGCAAAACCCCTCTTAGAAAACGGAAAAGAGAGCAATACCAAATGGGCGAAGTATAGAGCGGAATCTGCCTTGCGCTTCCTTGTGGGTGAATATAAATAGCGCCCAAGGGAGACACAGGAGAGGAGGGAAGGGAGGGAGGGAGGAAAGGACGGGCTGTGGCTGGAAAGGGTAAGGGGAAAAGAGGGAGTTAAGGATGGAGTGTACTTAAGTGTTGGTGGTGGTGGTGGTCGTGGTGGTGGTGGTGGTGGTGGTGGTGGTGGTGGTGGTGGTGGTGGTGGTGGTGGTGGTGGAGAGTAAATGGAAATGGAGAAGGGAAGAGTAGGGAGGAGGTATAGAAGGAGTACTACAGAGGAAGAAGGAAGAGGAGCATTAGGAAGGTAATGGAAAGAGGAAGGAGAGGGAAGGGGAGAGGTAGGAAGGAATGGAGAGACATAGTAAAGATGCAAGAAGCAATTCAAAAATGATAATTTCAATGATGATGATGATGATGGATATAATAATGATAATTATCTAATTCAAAAAGTCATGGAGAGACAGATTACTAACCACAAAAATTTTTAAATGAATAAACGCTGCAATTGCACTCAAGGACATACTAATAAAACAGCATTTGTTTAACCCTTTCATCCAGCGTTCCTTTAAGTGATGTTCTATTTAACGTCACCACACTTAACCTACATCTTCACTTCTCTGCAAGACACACCACGCCCACCACACACACCACGCCCACCAACCACACGCAGCTTCATTCCTCTTACTTCGACATTTTACTTATGGATTAAAATAAATAAAATAAAATAAATAATAACGCCGCTGCATTTTCTTTCAAACTTTTCTCAGGTGGATTCTCAGTTTCTCAAGTTGATGGTCTTATCTCACGGTTGCTGGTGCTCGAACCCTTTCCA
>JAXIVD010009351.1:12500-15575 GCA_036785275.1 Cancer borealis | reverse complement strand
GTAGTAGTAGTAGTAGTAGTAGTAGTAGTAGTAATAATAATAACAATAATAATAATAATAAGTAGTAGTAGTAGTAGTAGTAGTAGCTAACGTGATACTTTTATTCCACATATCGGTATAAAATTTCGTGTATAATACATTGAAGTCTTATTGACACACACACACACACACACACACACACACACACACACACACACACATCATCATCATCATCATCATCATCATCACAAAGCACACTACCATGATACGCCACCTTTTATCATGTCAGTTAATCTCCACGGTCGCCATCGTCACTCATCTTTCTTTCCTTGATTAATTTTCTCTTTCACAATCATGACTGCAGAAACTCTTTCTTCTTTGTCTCTCACTTCCTTTTTATCTTTTATCTTTTTCCCTCTTCTTATTCTTTCTGTCTTTCAATACTTCCTGCGGGGTAACTATTTTTTTTATTTTATTTCAACAAGTCTTTCTCCTCCCTGTCTCTCTCTCTGTCTCTCTCTCTCTCTCTCTCTCTCTCTCTCTCTCTCTCCTCTCTCTCTCTCTCTCTCTCTCTCTCGCTCTCTCTCTCTCTCTCTCTCTCAGCGACCATCACAGGAACCCCACGGGAGTGCCCGCCCCTTCAGTAGTTAATATTCTAAAAGGTTTTTTCTTGCGAGTGAGAGAAAGAGAGAAAGAGAGAGAAAGAGAGAGAGAGAGAGAGAGAGAGAGGAGAGAGAGAGAGAGAGAGAGAGAGAGAGAGAGAGAGTGTGTGTGTGTGTGTGTGTGTGTGTGTGTGTGTGTGTGTGTGTGTGTGTGTGTGTGTGTGTGTGTGTGTGTGTGTGTACTTTCATGCATTTTCTATTATCTGTCATGCAGGAACAGGTGTGATGCATTTTTTTTGTTTTTTTGGTTAACGATGATGATGATGATGATGATGATGATGATGATGATGATGATGATGATGATGATGATGATGATGATGACGACGACGACGACGAAATGCTCATTTTGTTATTGTTCTCGCTCTATTTCTTGACGGTGGTGGTGAAGGATTTAATACCAGTTGGAAATCACCACCAACACCACCACCACTAAGGCCTTGCCCCTATATAACAGCATCACGCCACCTACCTTACACTTCCTACTCCTTTCCTTGCATTAACCCACCCATCTCTTACTCCTTTTCCTCACTCTTCACGTCCATATCCACCTCCTCCACCATCACCACTAACATCTCCATTAGCCACCTCCACCACCACTACCACTAGCTCTTCTTCCCCCTTCTCCCTTCCCCTTCTTCACGGGCTCTTATTCTTCCTCTTCCGTGCGACATTTTCTGCTGCATCTCCGTTCACGCCACAGGAGACCTCTTTTACAGTGAAAGAGAGGAAGAGAATACAAGGGAATACAAGGGAACACAAACAGCAACAGACTCTAGGGTTCCTGCGAAGGCTGTTTGATATAATTACGCTACACTAACTACTTGAATTGGAGAAAGGATAGTACAGTGGAAGGCTCCTCCCCTCCCACCCATGCCTCCAGCCGAAACTGGCAGGAAAATAAGTGATACCATGTAGTATAGAAAAACTACATGGAATTTTCGAGAAAAGTGTAAAATAGTATAAAAAAAGAAAAAAATAGAGGATAATATACTATGCTATACTATAATAGACTACCATTAATGCTGGCACAAAATCGTATTCTCATATCAAATGGGAACTGGTGCAGTAGACACAGACCAGTAGGATTCATACTGCACCTGTTGTTCAGGTAGAGATTTGATTCTCGTTTACTTCGGATCAAGAAAGAGAGAGAGAGAGAGAGAGAGAGAGAGAGAGAGAGAGAGAGAGAGAGAGAGAGAGAGAGAGAGAGAGAGAGAGAGAGAGAATGCATACGATATTTCTCACCACGTAACTAAACAAATATGACTATACTTAAAAAGGATGTCAGTAAATAAGTAACATGAAACAAGACCACAGGCAACACAGGCAGGTAAGGCGTGAGGGCTAGTGGGCTGGCGGGCGGACAGGTAGGTGATCGCTCAGAGAAGTTATCGCACCTGGCAAGCCGTGGAAAAACACCTTTTGTGGGGAAGAATGCGCGCGGTGCCAAGCTTGAAAAAGAGATGAGCACGCTAATTCACTACATGGAGGAGAAGGAAGAAGAGGAGGAAGGGGAAAGAGAGGAGAAGGAGGAGGAGGAGGTAAGAGGTAACCACTGCCTCCCAACTTCCTGTAATTACCTGTGCGAGGGGAGGAGGGAGAGTCAAGTGTACAAATGTCAGTCACACTTCACCTGCCCTTGTCCTTGTCAGTGTCACTATCTTCTCATCCACTCCCCTCACCTGTTCCTTCCTTACCCTTTCGACCCGTGCCTATTAAACCCCTTCCTTCCTTCCCCTGCTGCATCCATCCCCTGCCGCCACCTGATGCCGCCCTCAATCCACCACTACTCCTCCTCCCTCCCCTTCCCTCATGCCTTTCGTCTGTCTGAGCGGCATGACCTTGAAGCTGAGCCACCCAATGAAGCCCTCTGAACCTCCGCCACCACCACTGCCATCACCACCACCACTACTACTACTACTGCAACAATCACTACTACTACTACTACTATTACTACCATCGTTAACGTCACCATTGTAACAACCCGAAGGAGATACTATGAGAACAATATGAATAAACTAAAGATAGGAGAAGAATCATATAAAAAAAAAAAAATGTGAAATGAAAAAATAACACAAAGGAAGACTGTGACACCTAAGATCCGGCGAGACACACCAGACACAACACATGCTACAGACACACACACACACACACACACACACACACACACACACACACACACACACACACACACACACACACACATACACACACACACACACACGAGCGCGCGCAACCATTACATTATCTTGACCTCTGAGCTTCACCAATGACTCTTATGGTGGCGTGAGTTGAATCTGATCTGGTAACTCAGGTGTGCTCTCTCTCTCTCTCTCTCTCTCTCTCTCTCTCTCTCTCTCTCTCTCTCTCTCTCTCTCTGTTCCTTATATAAAGTGTCGTGTTGTGTCACTGTGGGATCGTCCTTGACAGTTTT
>JAXIVD010009351.1:0-7500 GCA_036785275.1 Cancer borealis | reverse complement strand
AGGAGGAGGAGGAGGGTGACGGTTCAGTGCCAACCACGAGGAAGATGAGAAGGAAGAGGGACATTTTTGCATAGAATTATACATAGTGATGCATTCCAGATGTTAATGTTCTTCCGTTTACTGTACTGTGCGTAGAAGAAGAAGAAGAAGAAGAAGAAGAAGAAGAAGAAGAAAGAGGAAAAACAATAATAACAATAAGAAGAAGAAGAAAGAAGAAGAAGAAAGAGGAAGAAGAAGAAGACGGTCTGAAATATGCAACTAGGCTTAATGATTACGAAAAAAAGCCAGCAAGAAAGAAAGAAAGAAAAGAGAAAGAAAGAAAGAAAGAAAGAAAGGAAGAAACGGAAAGAAACAATACAAAAAGAAGATAACATAACCAGTACATTTCAGGTCTGTTATTCCTCTCCTCCTCCTCCTCTTCCTCTTCTTCCTCCTCCTCCTCTTCCTCCATCGAATTAATAGAAAAAAATTGCCGATATAATCAACCTCTCTCTCTCTCTCTCTCTCTCTGCTAAGGAACTGGACGAGACACTGAGAGAGAAAGAGAAAGAGAAAGAGAAAGAGAAAGAGAGAGAGAGAGAGAGAGAGAGAGAGAGAGAGAGAGAGAGAGAGAGAGAGAGAGAGAGACGTGTGGAGCAGCAGGTCCTAACTAAATCATGATCCCGTCAGCCAATCTATTATACTGACCAACAACTCTCTTCAGGCTCAATACTTCCGCTCAACATTCTTTTTTTTTCCCTTCAAGTTCGGGTGAATATATTACTCGCAGGAGGGAGGGAGGGAGGGAGGGAGGGGAAAAAAGAGAGGGAAGAAGAGTGGGAAGGGGATGAAGGAGAGAAGTTTGAGTGGAGTAGGAGGCGGAGGAGGAGGAGGAGGACAATAAATTCGAGGAGGCAGGAGGAAAAAGTAAAAAATGGTAGAAAAGGGACCATAACATGAGAAAATTAAAGAAGCGGTAAGAGGAGGAGGAGGAGGAGGAGGAGGAGGAGGAGGAGGAGGAGGAGGAGGAGGAGGAGGAGATAGACTGGTAGAGGGACTCAAAACTTTTGAAGAAAAAAAATATTGTATAAGTGTAAAGAAAATGTTCACTTCGATAAATTGAGTTGTATATAACAGACTGACATGATTTAGGAGAGAGAGAGAGAGAGAGAGAGAGAGAGAGAGAGAGAGAGAGAGAGAGAGAGAGAGAGAGAGAGAGAGAGAGAGTTACGCCGGTGAGTGAAGGGTGGATGGGTGAGGGTAAAGGGAAGGTGGCCTGCACAGGGGTAAGGGGGAGGAGGGAAGAAGGGCAGGGCAACACAACGGGTCTGCCCCCTGCCAGGCCAAGGGGACCCTGCCAGTACCACCACCACCACCACCACCGCCGCCGCCCTCGTGCCCTAACCTTTCACCCAACGTTTCCCACCATTCCCTTAAAATCCTCTCAGGCCGCTCACAACTGGCTGCCTCGTCCGCTGGTCTGCACGTAAGCTTAGATTCCACGTTGTGCACGCCACTGGACGCCCCAAAAAGAGAGGGAACTCAATGACGTGACGGTGAACAGACGCCAACGATCCTTCAATGAAATTAACAACAATGAAAGAAATCGATAAATGATGTTTTCAGTGGCTAACGAGGAATAATGAATGCGAGGGGTAGGGGGGGGAGAGAGAGAGAGAGAGGAGGGAGGGAAGGGAGGGCAGAAGAGGAAGGGTGGAAGGACACGCTACAAGCTGACGGATGTACGTTAAACTGCTCTTTGCTACGGCTTTCATTTCCGTTTCCTTCACCTAACAAGACGTAAAGGAAAAAGAAGCCTTAGACGGAGGCAAATAAGAAGGTAACCAGTGAGCTGTACATTTACCTGGCGCTAGTTAATCCAAATGATAGGATGACCACCTGAGCACAATGGAAAGCCGCCTAACACCTGCTGGGACTCGAAATAACACACACACACACACACTGTACCATAAAACTCACAAATAAGTCATCAAGCAGGCTGCTAATATGTAAATAGAGTAATTAAACGTTGAGCCTTGCACGGTTGACAACACCATCAAAGGTCCGTTGAATCAAGCTGAGCAACCCTTGATTATTGACGAGGCATCAGCACACCCCTCCACTGCCTCCTTCCCTTCTTTACATACACTGGGGTCTTCCTGTCTTACACGTCGTTCACATAATGTTAAGAATGTGCAATACTATTCTCTCTCTCTCTCTATCTCTTTCACACACACACACACACACACACACACACACACACACACACACACACACACACACACACAAACAATAGACAAATACAAGCATATCGAGTCGGAAAATCATGTAGCTCCACCCCGCCAACCAATTTATCACTTTTAACTCGCCAGTAAACATCCGCCGGCCGTGTATCGGTCTGCTTCCGCTGGTGGGGAGCAGGAATGATGGTTCTAAAACACCTGACGACAAAATAAAACCTGTACAGGAAATGGTAATCGTAAAGTAACACGGGCTGAGGCGAGATGTTGCTTTCCTGACTGCTTGTATGTCTGACTGTCTCTACATACTCATACCTGCCTGTGTATTGTACACTTTTATTCCTTGAACTTGAAGGAGACAGTTTTCACACACACACACACACACACACACACACACACACACACACACACACACACACACACACACACACACACATACACATACACACACACACACACACACACGCACGAGAGCCATCACCCTAAACCCGTGGCCACCCAAAAATACGAGACAGGAGCCCATAACCCCAGTACGTGCCGGCGGCGGCGGCGAGGCCAGGTGTGTCGGGTATACCAGTAGCGGCGGAAGCTGCCACATCACATCACAATTTTCCGTGCGTTCACTTGGTTCACTCCGCTCTTCTGTAGCGTGTAAAAGCTGTAAAGACTGAGGTATCTGCCGTGATAATCGTCGGCCTGTCATGTTTATATTGCCAACAATTTACTATTATATTTTTAACAGCAAGGCACTTGTTTAAAAGATATATTTACTGGATACACTGTTACAAAGTTGGACGAAATAAATATTCTTTCCCTAAAAAGTGAGTAAATATGAAAATATAAACAAGAAAAGAATGTGAAACACCCTCGCTATTAAAATAACTGTGCAGCAAAGGCAATTAGACGAAACCAATAATATAATCTTTACAACACGCCAAACCAAATAGACTGGTATTAGCTACACAGTGAGGCAGGGAGTGGAGTGTTGAACAAATACTAATAGATTTCTGACACCGCCTGACCGTGCAGGAAAACAGCGACACACCACACACACACACACACACACACACACACACACACACACACACACACACACACAAACACAAGCCTGGCGTAGGTCACTTCCCAGGGCGATAACATGAATGATCAATGAAGTATACTTGAGAGGATAAAGATAATGTGTTCAAAGGTTCAAACGCAGGCAGGCAGGAGGGAGGGTGGGAGGGAGGGACGGAGGAACGGAGGGAGGAATGGGACGCATTGTACGGCTGACAGTCCAAACCGGCGCTGCCTCCACCTAATTCTCCTCCGCCCAAATTCTCCTACACGATTCACACACCCTCGCCCGAGACCCTTCAGCGCATATTAAAATACCTTCGATTTTTACTTAATGCCTCCAGTCGGCTTGCGTATTCACCACAGCGGAAAAGACAAAATTGTGGAAACATATAGAAGATATGAAAAAAAATTAATAAAAAAGGAAAGCGGCAACCTTTCCTGGTCCCAACGGTCGATATCCGCCCGCCTGGTCAGTGATGCCAACTAACAGAGCCGTGCTGGAACGGAGGGCGGCCACCCACCCTTCCACCTCCGTCCTCCCTCCTTCCCTCCTCCACCTGTCTATCTTTGTCGTTCCTCGCCTCTGTTTGACACTAAACCTGACGGACTGATGCACCCACTGGGAGAGCAACGCGGTATACTGGTTCGGGCACCACCCTCCACCACCCACTAACAGCAGGGGAGAGTCGAGGAAGAGCAAGGGCGGTCACTGAGGAGGGGAGAATGGGTCGAGGCCTGAGTGTGCCTCGCTGGGCTGGCGGGGCTGGGTTGGCTGGCGCTAGCTGGCTGGTCTGGGCTGGCAGGAGGCCGCTCGCAAATCAGAAGATGACACGCTCCAATCCAGAGCAATTAGCGAGTTGGACACAATTTGGTTATTTTGACAAGCGAGGGACGCCACGCGGCAGTTTAAATGGCGGGGCTCCCTCAACTAACTCGCCCCAACACACTCGATTTCACGCCTCGCCTCTTGATAGGCTCCAGCCGACTGGTGACGGAGGAGGAAGAGGTAGTGGAGAAGGAGGGAGGGAGGAAGGGTGAGAAGTGTTCCCAATGGTAGGGGTGAGCAGCCTGCGGCGTGATAGCGTGCAAGTGACCGCTGATAACGCGATTTGGAGGCGAGTGGCAGCGATTTATCTCAATATCAGTTTTACCTTGAAAATTCCACGGACTGGAAGCAACACGCTATATTTATTTCGTTTGATTTACGAGCTACGTTTTCACTCTTTCACACCTGACTCGTGGGAAATATATAATGTATTGCCATGACTTCAAAACTGTAATACTAAATTAACTTGTTTTATTTACGGCGGGCATAAAAAAAACAATTACGATAGCCGTGTTTTCACAGCGTTTTAGTACATGCATTTGTCAGTCAGTGAATGAACGATGACTGCAGAATAAACGACGATAAAAATTATAGTTCCGCACAAAACATTCATCACACATCCTAATAATGTGAATAACGCACTCACCCGGGGACATATACACACAAACACGGTTTAGGCTATACATCAAACATTGCACTGTCATTCATACATTATGCCTCCTATATTGTTAACCCCTTACCCTCCCCAACAAAGCCATCCCACCTGTTCAAACTCTCGTCCTCACACCATCACACCACCTCACACACCCTACCTCCTGTCTGTCTATACTTCA
Organism: Cancer borealis; assembly: GCA_036785275.1. NCBI lineage: Eukaryota > Metazoa > Arthropoda > Malacostraca > Decapoda > Cancridae > Cancer > Cancer borealis. The sequence continues at coordinate 2,563 of JAXIVD010009351.1, read as the reverse complement.
TCGGTTAAGTTAGAACATCAACTCAGACTAAACAACACATTCCCTCCTCCTACTCTTCCTTCTCCACTACACATACACACACTTAATATCCTCCCTTCTAACACCCTTTCTTCTATCATCTCAACATCCTGCTACTGACGAGACGCCTCCTCTCTCTGCCAACCCCCTAAGTACCCAACCCGAGCCTTCCTTAGTCACGCACTGAGTCTAATACTAACCTACTGAGCCTTACGAACCCTAGTCATGCCTCCTCTCCCTTCAACACACCACCACCACCAACACCACCATCTCCCGTCCTTCTCTCTGCTTTACATACGCACATACGCTCATCGTGGCACTTTAAACCTCGTGTCAATAGAGTGCCATCCATGTTGAAGCCAGACGGTGTTGCTGCTGCTGCTGCTGCCAAAAAGTCCATTGGAATCCGGAGTCTTACGGACCGGACCGGCAAGGTATTGGGTAAAGAAGAAGCACGACAAAATTTACAAGGGAGGAAAACGTCTATGAGAGAGAGAGAGAGAGAGAGAGAGAGAGAGAGAGAGAGAGAGAGAGAGAGAGAGAGAGAGAGACCTAAAAAAGCAGTGACGTTCATTCCCCCTTCCTTTTTTTTCCCTCTCTCTCTCTCTCTCTCTCTCTCTCTCTCTCTCTCTCTCTCTCTCTCTCTCTCTCTCTCTCTCTCTCTCTCTCTCTCTCTCTCTCTCTTTCTCCGTACATACAGCTTCGTTTACAAGTTTCCAAACCTTACTGCCACTTCAGGCAACAAAAATACCATTCACACATTTCAGGAACGCGCACACGCACACAGCAACACGCACACCACACACACACCACACACACACACACACACACACACACGCGCGCAGTTCCCTTGCCTTGCCCTGTCGCTTGGCCTGTGGTTCCGAGATACAAGGAAGGTTCTGGTGTGTGTGTGTGTGTGTGTGTAGGGAGGGAGAGGGAAGGTGTGGGGCGGTAGTGTGTATACAAAGTTAAAGGGACGTAGCTACCCCCAACCAGCCCACCCCCACCCCCAAGTCTGCCCCAACTTCCCCTCCTTCTCCTCCTACTCTTCCTCCTTTCCCTCTCTTGCATCAACATTTTAAAACCGATAAAAACTTCCGGCCGGGCTCATCTTCAAACTTTATTGACATTCATCTCGCAGCTCTCTCTCTCTCTCTCTCTCTCTCTCTCCCCTGTCTCCCTCTCTCTCTCTCTCTCCTCTCTCTCTCTCTCTCTCTCTCTCTCTCTCTCTCTCTCTCTCTCTCTCTCTCTCCCCCTCCCCCCACTACTAGGTCAATAAGAGGTAGTCAATAATCAATGAAGTATCAATTAAAAGTGTACAGCTCTAAACCTTTTTCACTACAAACGTGTTTCTTTCCGCCTCTCCACCCACCCCAGTGTGCTAGATGAAGGGGGGAGAGAGAGAGAGAGAGAGAGAGAGAGGAGAGAGAGAGAGAGAGAGAGAGAGAGAGAGAGAGAGAGAGAGAGAGAGAGAGAGAGAGAGAGAGAGAGAGAGAGAGAGAGGAGAGAGAGAGAGAGAGAAAAAAAAAAAAAAAAAAAACTCGGACTTAATTGAGGAGCAAAAAAATATATCTCTTTCTTTCTTAAGCTCTTTCTTTGACTCAACTATTTTTCTTTTTTATCTTTTTTTATTTTTTTATTACATTCCTTCCGCGGTTACTCACTTGAATAATATAAGCAAAACCGACAGGAGACACTGTGTGTATATATATTAGACGCATTATTCTTTTTTTTGTTTCGATCTCTCCATCTGAGCTGCCAAGTAAATTATTATTATTATTACTATTATCATCATCATCATTATCATCACTATTACTATCATTATCATCATCTTAATTCATCTGACTTATTATCGCGATGCATAAGAGATAGATCGGGCAAGATAGGGATGAGGAGGGAAGGGAGGCAGACAGGAAGCATTAATTAATGGAATCACGTCAACTTCGGCCGGTTATCCTTTCTTTAAGAGACGTAGCACCTTCAACAGGAGGAGGAGGAGAGGAGAGGAGGAGGAGGAGGAGGAGGAGGAGGAGAGAAGAAGAAGAAGAAGAAGAAGAAGAAAAGAAGAAGAAGAAGAAGAAGAGGAGTAAAACAATGAAAGATATGTTAGAGAAACGAAATAAGTAAATTCTAGTGAATAACAAATAAAGAGAGAAAGAGAGAGCGGAGGGAGCGAGATCAATAGACAGACAGAGACAGACAGGCAAAGAGAGGGAGGGAGAAGAAGAAGTAAAATATACAAATTCATGCGCGAAACCATGTATATGTCCAAAGGTCTGACAAAAGAGAGAGAAAGAGAGAGAGAGAGAGAGAGAGAGAGAGAGAGAGAGAGAGAGAGAGAGAGAGAGAGAGAGAGAGAGAGAGAGAGAGAGAGATAACAAAGCACAAGTAAATAATAACAAACCAGCAAGAGGAAGAAGAGTGATCAGCCAGACGAGACAGGAGGTGAGGGCCATTTCCGGACCATCACCTGGAGCCCCTGCCAGGTAACCAGACTAGAAGCGAGATTATGCAGGCTGTATACACCCTTCTGACCACTGTCCAC
>JAXIVD010009350.1:0-7500 GCA_036785275.1 Cancer borealis | reverse complement strand
ACACACACACATACACACAATGATAAAACAGTCACAAAAACGGAATACAATGAATGACTTAATAATAATAATAAATAATAATAATAATAATAATAATAATAAATACATATACACATTATTAATATATATATATATAAACATAAGTACAATACTATACTTATAATAGTGAATAATTGGAACCTTTCAAAATATATAGATGAAAGAAGAAAGAAGAAATATATAGATGAAAGAATAATATAAAAAAAATCTTATATACTTGAGATCAAACACGAATAATTTTTTTTTTCTCTTCCATATAAACAAAATAATGATAAAAAAAAAAAATAAATAAATAATAATAATAATAATAATAATTCTGGTCATAAGATGTTTAACCTTGACCTTTCGTGACCCTGTGTGTGTGTGTGTGTGTGTGTGTGTGTGTGTGTGTGTGTGTGTGTGTGTGTGTGTGTGTGTGTGTATGTGTGTGTGTGTAGAGAGAGAGAAAAATTCCAAATATATTCTCTCTCTCTCTCTCTCTCTTAATCTATAATAATACTGTTTTTATTGTCTTTTTCCTTGTGTCATTGTTATCATCATCATCATCATCATCATCATCATCATTATTATTATTATTAATGATAAATTACAATACAATTACATACAAAATATAAATAATAAATACATCAGAAATAAAATTATGAAAAAAATATAATTGAGACTCTGGTTTGCAATGATGGAGGAGGAGGAGGAGGAGGGGGAGGAGAAGGAGGAGGAGGAGAGAGAGAGGACAAGAACAGTATATATAAAAGTTACAAATTCACACACATACACACACACACACACACACACACACACAACCTCTCTCCATTTTCTATAATACAACGTGAAAATCTTCCTTCGTTTTCTATTCCCTTCCTTCTTTAAAACCTAAACTAAACTAAAAAATAATAAATAAATAAATAAAATAAAAAACACACACACGTACATACACACACGGAAATAATTACATATATTAAAAGAAAGAAAAGAAAGAATAAGTAACAATAAATAATAATCTAAATAAGTCGATCAATATTTATTAAGTAGCTTCGGGTGTAAACATAAGAGGTTCAGATTCCCTCCTAGCGGCTTGGATTCTCTGTATCTATCTATCTATCTATCTATATTATCTCTATCTATCTATCTATCTTAGTTTATCAATCTTATTCTATCTATCTATCTATCTTTGTCATCCTTATCCTCTATACACACACACACACACACACACACACGTCAACAGCAACACACACACACACACACACACACCTTATTCCAGCACCTTCCCTTAACCAACACACCCTAACACACCCTTCTACACCATAACACACCCTACTACTACTACTACGACTCCCCTTACAACAGAACAATAACAGTAACATAACAGAACAGAACAGGACACATTCTACATTAGGAACTCTGGGTGGGTGGGCGTGGGCGTGGGCGTGGGAGTGGGCGTGGGAGGGGAGGAGGATATGCTAGGTGGGATGTGAGATGATGTAGGGGGAGGAGGAGGGGAGTGATAGTTATGTAGGGGAAGGAAGGAGGATGTAGGGAAGGAAGGCAGGATGTGAGGGGAAGGAAGGGGTGAAAGAGAGGTGACAGGGGGATGTGAGGGTACTGTGACAGGGTATGAGGGTACTGTGACAGGGTATGAGGGTACTGTGAAGGAGTATAAGGGTACTGTGAGGGCTAGGTCAGTACCATGTTATCCTGGAAGTAAGCTAGGCAGAAGAGAGAGGCGATACCCATGAAAATACCAATGTTTTGATAGAGAAGTATGTGCATTGCTTCCTTCCATCCTCCTTCTGCTGCTGTACTGGCCACCTCGTTCATCTCTGGCATCTGTAAGGGTGAGGGAAGGGTGAGGGAAGGGTGAGGAAGGGTGAGGGAAGGTGAGGAAGGGTGAGGAAGGGTGTAGGGAGGGTGGGAAGGGCGATATAGAATACATAATATAAGAACGTAGTGATGTATTGAAGTTATATAAGTTTGTGTAGTTTCTGTGATATATATAAATACATACACATACACATACATACACACACACACACACATACACACCCACACACCCTTACCTCCCCCACAAACACACCCTTACACCCACACAAACACCCCCAAACACACCTAACCCCCACCCAAACACCCCCAAACACACCTAACCCCTACACAAACACCCCCAAACACACCTAGTCCCCCACACAAACACCCCATAACACACCTAAACCCATTCAAACACACCCTAAACCCATCCAAACACCCCCAAAACACACCCTAACCCCCACACAAACACCCCAAAACACACCTAAACCCATCCAAACACACCCTAACCTCACACAAACACCCCAAACACACCCTAACCCCCACACAAACACCCCCAACACCTACCATATCCACCAGGGCAATATACAGGAACATGCCCGCCGCCACTGCAAACACAGCAGAGGTATCCTGTGTAAACTCCCCCAGAAGGATACCAAGGAAGAGCCCCAGGTAGCAGGTGGTGGCCGATAGGAAGTTGTAGGATACTGCTTGTTTCATTGTCATCCCTGCGTTGAGGAGGACTGCAAAGTCACCTGTAGGAGGGAAGGATGGTGAGGGAAGGATGGGTAGGAGGGAGGGAAGGATGATTGATGGTGAATGGTAGGAAGGGAAGGAAGGAAGGAAGGAAAGGAGAGGTAAGGAATGATTGAAGGAAGGGAAGGAAAGGAAGGATATTTAGATGAGAATATGTAGGATAGAGAGAAAGGAAGGAAGGAAGGAAGTGAAGGAAAGGAAAGAAGGAAAAGAGAGAGAGAAAGAAAGAAAAAGAAAGAGCGAGAGAAAAAAAGAAGGAAGGAATCACAAACTAACACACATACACACATACACACACACACACACACGCGTACACACTCACCTAACTCATGTGGCAGCTCCTCGCACATCACGGCCAGACTTATAGATATCCCGGTAAGTATAGACTCGGAAAACGCTGCGCCTATAGACACTCCATCTATAAAATTGTGGAAACCGTCCCCAAATATTATCATCCATGCCACCGTGCGGATGACCGAGTCCTCACCCTGGCGGAACTCTAGGGTGTGGTTGTGGCTGGATGACTTGTCTGGCCGCTGCGGTGGATGAGAGGCGGATGACAGGTGGATGAGAGGTGGGTGAGTTAGGTTAGAAATAGGAATATAGACACGAACAGAGAGAGAATAATCACAAATACACACATACAACCACACACACGTACACAGAAATACATACACATACACATACACATACAAACACACACACACACATACCTCATTATGCCCAAACGAGGCACGGATAGCTTGCTGCTGCGACGCGTAAATCAACTCCACATCACCATTTCCACATGAAGAGTTTTGAGGGGTGACCGCTTCCCCTTCCCTGCCCCCCCCTGCATCCCCATTCATCATCACCGTCCCTGCCGCCCCCTTCCCCTGCTCCGCTGTGCCCCTGGTGAAGCTGGAGGGGCGGTGGGGGGGGCAGTCTGTTCCCTGGATGTCCCTTATGTTATTGCAGAGAATGTCTTGATCCGAAAGTCCGCCCGGAAAGTTATTTTTCTCCTGCAAGATAGAGTGTGTTAGTTAGTTAGTTAGTGTGTGTAGGGGGGGAAACACACATACACACACACACATACACACACACACACACGCGCACACACACACACACGCACACAGCCTTACCTTCCTTGCCTGGTGCGTGACGATGATTTTTATTATGCGTTCTATCATGAAGAAACTCCATATACCCAGCAGAACATACAGCGACACAAGCAGGTAGCCGTGGTGCTCATCCTGGGGGGGGCGGGGGGGTGGAGGGAAGAGGAAAGGGGAGAGAAGAGGGAAGGGAAGGGGAGAGAAGGAGAGGGAAGGGAGGAGAGGAGAAGGAGAGGAAGGAGAGATTTTCATTATTTCTAAACATATCTTGTCAAATTATATGTGCGTCTTACACTCCGAATGTGCGTTATATAGCAGAAAATACGTACAGCAGAAGGACGTACACACACACACACAGACACACACACGTACATACACGCACACTCACCTTGCCTGTCATCCCGTACGCCTGGTCACGGATAAAAAAAAAAAAGAGAGAGAAAGAAAGAGAATTAATACATACACAACCAATATCAACTTTTCATAAACGCCACGATCAAAATAGCCATTCCCTTATAGATGAAATATAAACAACAGCACACACACACACACACACACACACACGCGCACACACCTGGGGAATCAGATGAAATAGTGAGGAGGCAGCGAGGGATCCTACCGCCAATCCTACAAGGAGAGTTAGGAGTTGCTGATAGAATTTATGCGCCATTAACGGGAGGACGGACACACCGCCAGCGACACCCGAACACGTATAAGCGTCACGAACAGATGGATCCAGCCGTAACCCCAAACTATAAGGGAGAAGAACGACGTGTGTGTGTATAAGTGAAACGATGAGAGGAAGAAAATATAAATAAATAAAGATATATAAATTCATTAACATATATATACACACACACACACACACACCTCCCACATACACACCGCGCGCACACTCACACATACACACCCCAACACACACACACACCTGAAACACACACATCCCTCAAAAAACACACCCCACACACACACACACCCAAAAAACATACACACACACCCAAAACACACACACACACACCACCACACCAAAAACCCAACCCAACCCAACACACACACACACACACACACACCCACCCACACCCACACGCCCACACCTACCCTCCGACGGCCTTGGTTTGTTCTTAGTGGGATGTGTTGCTGTAATGTGCACGTGTCACCCTTCTGTCCCATGTACGTAATGATCGGGAGCAGCTCGTGTAGGTCCTCCACTGTGACTGTTTCCTCCTCCTTGTAGCCGTACGCAGAGAGCACCTCATCTACTGTGCACTGAGGAGGAAGAGGAGGAGGAGGAGGAGGAGGAGGAGGAGGAGGAGGAGGAGGAGGAGGAATCAGATATACTAGTACACTAAAATCATCTATTTATCCAACCTCTTCCCCTTCCACACACACACACACACACACACACACCCTTCTCCTCTCTCCCCTTCCCTACAACACACAAACCTCTCCCTCTCTCCCTTTCCCCTTCCCTTCCCTTCCCTTCCCTTCCCTTCCCCTCACTCACCGCCATCAGCATACGGCACTGAGGGGACACCTTACCCCCCTTCCCCTCACACTCGGCGAGGGGGGGGAGGGGGAGCGCCTGGGTGGGGATGAGGGGAGGGCAGTGGCGTTGACCTGACGTACATTCAACAAGTCTCTGTAGGTCATCTCGGGTTAAGTTGACCTTGTTAGAGGAGAAGCCGTACCACCTGGAATGAAAGGTCAGGTCAAGGAAGGTCAGGGAAGGGAAGGGAAGGGAAGGGAAGGGAAGGGAAGGGAAGGGAAGGGAAGGGAAGAGAAGGGAAGGGAAATAATAATAAATAACACAAAAAACATTAAATTAAACTTACAGAAATGTTGTAAAATCAGATGCATTGCCTGACAGCTGACTCTCCCAATCAGCTGCTATATTCCAAGAGGGTAGTGGTGGTGGTGGTGGTTCCTGCCTGCTGACACTACTGCTGACACTGCTGACACTCTCCACCACCACCACCACCACCACAGTCAGTAGGAATAGGTTGCAAGAAGGTCGCATGTTGTGGCTGGAAAAGAAATGTGTGTTAGGTTAGATAGGAAGGAAGAAAATTATGGTGTATAATGACCTTGAAAATTATGGTGTATAATGACCTCTCTCTCTCAAATTGCCTTACATACAGAGAGAGAGAGAGATAGAGAGAGAGAGAGAGCGAGAGACACTCATTGAATTAAAGAGAAGCAAACCTCACACTTTCACTTCTATTAATTCCATTCAAGCACAACGGTGGAGGGAAGTGGAGGGAAGTGGAGGGAAGTGGAGGGAAGAAAGTATGTCACCAACTGGCCCTATCAACCTTGTATAGTATTGGTCATCTGTGTTATATGTCAAGGTAACTGAATAACTGAATAACTGAATAACTAACTAACTAACTAACTGGTCATTCGTGAGGATTTTGTTAATGAATAAAAATGTACGTTATAGTTATTTCATAGCAACAAGTTTTTTCTCCTTATTTTTTTTTTCTCTTTTGACGTTGATTCGTGAGGTCTTTTGTAAATGAGAAAAGGTAAGGGAAGGTTATATACAGTAGTAGTAGTAGTAGTAGTAGTAGTAGTAGTGGTAGTAGTAGTAGTAGTAGTCATTTTATACAACCAAACCCTCTCTATTTATATTTCTATAGTTCAATTTAATCCATAATACAACATTTAACGTTTTCTATCAGTCTCAATTAATACAATACTTTATAAAATGAAAAAAGATGGATTAACTAAACACATTAATCATTTCATAACAATTCCTATCCTCTCTCCTTACAGTAAACCTTAATAATACAATATATAGAGTTGTATGACACTAACCTAACAATAAGAATCAAGGCGTCACTTAAATAATCTCACCTGTGCTACTAACGGGCGGAGGTAGACTATCTAAGGCCTCTGTCAAGCTTACCAGCGCTATAAAGGTTAGGTTAGGTTAAAAAGGTATCGGCGGTGTATTTCCTCGTGCTATGAAACAGGAATATATTTAAAGGAGTAAGTAGAAATAGAAATTAATATATAAATAAGTAGATTTCTCGTACGTAGAAATAGAAATTAATAGAAAAATAAGTAGATTTCTCGTGCGTTGAAACATAAATTAATCTAAAACAACCGAGAGAAAATTACGGCCAGGTATCACATCCTTGACGGTAAATTTAACATCACAAAACATCACTAATTAGACCTTAATCATCACTAAAGTTATTAATTATATTCTTTTCATGGATTTTAATCTTTACGACACTTGTCCAAACAGACCTTAATGATCACAATAGCGGATGACAGCGCCGTACCACTGACTGCCGTATCTCTAACCACTCCACATACAAATAACTATAAATATTCCTCTTCCTTCCACACATCCACCAACCTAACCTAACCTCCACTACAGTAAGATTTTGTATATAACTTTACATGCATCTAGTTTGACAATGAGATTAGGTTAGGACACTGTAGGCTGTTAGGAGACTGTACAGGCTGTTAGGAGACTGTACAAGGTGTTAGGAAACTGTGTAGCCTGTTAGAGATTATATATAGAGAGGCTGTTAGGAGACTGTAGGCTGTTAGGAGAGTTTAAAGGCTGTTAGGAGACTGTAGGCTGTTAGGAGAGTTTAAAGGCTGTTAGGAGACTGTAGGCTGTTAGGAGAGTTTAAAGGCTGTTCAGAGACTGTATAGAAGTTGTTAGGAATGTAAATTGTTAGGAATGTAAATTGTTAGAAGACTGTACAAGCTGTTAGGAATGTATAGACAGGCTGTTAGGAGTGTACAAGCTGTTGATGTGGTATTAGGTGAGACACACACACACACATATACACAC
>JAXIVD010009349.1:5000-10000 GCA_036785275.1 Cancer borealis | reverse complement strand
ATAGAAGAATAAATATTAGCAACAATATTTTTTTTTGTGGGATATCTGGTGTAGAAAATTTTATAATACAGAAGAAATGTCATTATTTTTTGTAAGATAGAATTGCAAAACACACCCAAAACACACCCAAACAAACCCCAAAACACACACAAAAACACACCAAAACGCACCTAAAAACACACCCAAACACACTCAAACACACCCAATAACACCCAAACAAATCCTAAACACAGCCAAACAAACCTAAACAAACCCAAACACCCCAAAACACACCCAAAACACACCCTAAAACACACCAAAACAGACCAAAACACCCCCAAAACACACCAAAACACACCAAAACACTCCAAAACACACCAAAACACACTAAAACATCCAAAACACACCCAAGCAAACCCCAAACACACCCAAAACACCCCAAAACACACCAAAACACCTCAAAACATCCCCAAAACACCCCAAATCCACACCAACACACACACTGTTCCCAGGATGATGCTTCTCCCCTCTCTGTGTTTCAGGGTGTGTCCGATGTGACAGATTGCTTCTCTTTCCAGCCTCTGCCGGGCACCCAATACCCTTACAACTACGGCGGGCAGATGGGTTACTGGTACCCCCAAGGATACCCACCTCAAGTACAGGGACAACAGTTCCTAGGCATGCAAGGATTCGCCGCTTATGGCCAATATGGATATCAGCAAGGGTAGGTGGTGAGGGTGTTTTTTTTTTTTTTCTGTGTGTGTGTGTGTGTGTGTGTGTCTAAGTGTGTGTGTGTGTCTGTTATTATTCTGTATGTGTTGTAGTTGTAGTTATCATAGTCAGTAGTAATAGTAGTAGTAGTAGTAGTTGACCATAGATACCTACATAGATACATACATACATACATTCACATACATACATTCACATACATATATACATGCCATATTAATTCCTGTAATATTTTCAACTTATTCATCGCTACATTCACAGATCACGTTATATATGTATGTATAATAATTATAATAATTCAAAAACAGACCAAATTATACACCATTTATACATTATACAAAGAGGGAGGAGATGAAGGGAAATAACAGAATGAATAATTTACATAACTTAATGAACTTATGTAAGATGGAAAAAAAAATGTATATATTAGTTATTTATATTATTCATTTTTCAAACTCAAACCAGACCATTCTATACATTGAATATAAACTTAATGCAATATAAATGTGAATGTTTTAGTAATTAGAGGAGGAGGAGGAAGAGGAAGAAGAAGAAGAGGAGGAGGAGGAGGAGAAGGAGGAAGAGAAGAAGGAGGAGGAGGAAGAGGAGTTTAAGTATTATATTCATTAAAATTGAGGAACATGAACCATTCTCTCTCTCACTCTTTCTCACTCTCTCTCTCTCTCACTCACTTTCACTCACTCTCACTCTCACTTTCTTTTTTCTTTTTATATATAGACCTTGTGGCAGCAGATGTGAGATTTATCATAAGAACAGAGAGAGGGGAAAAAAAAGAGAGATAGAGAAAGAAAAGAGAGAGAGAGAGAGTAACCCCCTACCCCAGCCCCTATACTTACCTCCCCTGTAATTCCAGCATGGCCGGCATGGCAGGGGTCCCCGCCTGGCAGGGAGTCCCCCAGCCTCAGCTCCCCACGGGTCAGATGCCACAGTTACAGCAGCCCACCTCCGTCGTGGGCGCCTATCCGGTACAGCAATTCCAGGTACGTGGGTGTGGGTATGGAGGGTAAGTTTAGGTAGTATTGGAATTATCATTATTATTATTATTATTATTATTATTATTATATGGCATTTGGAAGTTGTTCATGTTTGTTCGTGTTTGTTTGTGTTTGTGTTTGTGTGTTCTATTTTTTTTTTTTTTTTTTTTTTTTGGTAGGGAGCTGTTTTTTTTTCTGTTTTATTATGTCTGTTTCTGTGTCCTTGTTTTTTTTTCTTCTTTTTTTTCGCTGTTTTATTTATCTTTATTTTATCCGTTTTTTTTTCTCTCTTCCCTGTTTCTCTTTTTTTCTATCTGCTATATCTTTCTCTGTTTCTCTTTCTTTCCTTTTTTTATCTTTCTTTCTTTCTTTCTTTCTATCCTTTTTTTTCTCTCTCTCTCTCTCTCTCTCTCTCTCTCTCTCTCTCTCTCTCTCTCTCTCTCTCTCTCTCTCTCTCTCTCTCCTCTCTCTCTCTCTCTCTCTCTCTCTCTCTCTTGTCCATTGAAGGAAATAATTATCTGTTTTATATATTTTTTTTTTTATTGTTATTCATTTTTTTTTCGAATTCATGGGTTTTTTGTATTTTCAAAATTTTCAATATTTTTATTTTTTTTTATTTGTTATAAAGGAAAAAAAATGGGGTTTAAATTTTTTTCTTATACATATATTTTTTTTTTCTTTTCTTTTTTATTCAGAAATGTGGCTTTTTTTTTCTTCTCAATTTGACTTTCAATTCACTCTCTCTAATTCTCTTCTCTCCTTCAATTTCTTACTTACTTACGTCTCTCTCTCTCTCTCTCTCTCTCTCTCTCTCTCTCTCTCTCTCTCTCTCTCTCTCTCTCTCTCTCTCTCTCTCTCTCTCTCTCTCTCTCTCTCTCTCTCTCTCTCTCTCTGAAGCATGTATTTAAGAAGTTTTCCATTCCTACATTAATACATTCTCTTTAATACAGTAGTGACCTGCATGTTGCATAGAATTGTATATGTATCTGCCTTACAGTGTTTGTTAATACATTGCAGCAGCAGCAGCAGAATTGTATTTACTCACTCACTCACTTACTTACTCAAAGGATTCCAAGCGGTGTTTTATTTTATTTTATTTTATTTTTATTTTTATTTTTTTACATATTTTTCGTGTTTTTATTTATTTTTTCTTTTACATATTTTCGTTTTTTTTATTTTTTTTTTTTATTTATTTTTTTTTTTTGTCTGTGTTTTTATATTTTATTATTATTATTATTATTTCGGTGTTTGGATTTGGTGGCGGAAGAAGATTAGCTGTTTGTTTTTTGTTTTTATTTTATTTTAAGACTTTTGTTATTTTTTTGTGACTGAAAAGCTTGTGTTTATTTATTTTTTTTTTTCCATTATTTATCTAAAGAAAAAATTGTCTTTCTCTCATTTGGGAAAGAAAAAATAATACGTATCAAAAAAGAAAAAGCATAAAAATGTATAATAATAATAATAATAACAATAAGAAGAAGAATAAGAAGAAGAAAAACAAAAGATAATCATAAACACCACAAACTAATCTTATTATATTCAAACCCAAACACATATAATTCTGCTGCTGCTGCTGTTTTATTACCTTATACATTTTATATTTCTAAGCTCTCGTGATTTGAAATATTTATAATTATTACTACTATTACTATTATTACTACTATTATTACTATTATTATTACTGTTATATATAATTATTGTTTGTTGAATCTTGTTTTAATCCAATTTATCTCTTTGTGGATTAATATTTGCTGTTTTTTCTCTATATATATACTTGGCATGTTTTATCTATTAGAGGATTCACAAGTTAATCCCCAAAATAGTGTTCCTGGGAGATGCACTCAAGTGATGGAAGACTTTTGAAAACTTTTTTATTATTATTATAAGCGAAAGATTTACGTCGGTTTTTCATGTCTATAAAAAAATTTGCGTCATTTTTCGTGTCATAAATTTTGGTCCAATTTTGATCACAGTAGCCAAAATATTTTTATTTTTTACATGAGTCAAAATTCTACGTGTTTTTGACTAATGAAAAGGACACAAATTTTTGACTTGTGTAAAAGAGGACAAATTTTTGGCTAATTGAACAAAAAATTATGAATTCTTGACGTCACTTTTAACTTAACCTCAAAACATAAGAAAAACACTGTTAACAATTTATTTTTATTATTATCATCATTATCATTATTATTAATCATTATTTTCTTACATATAATCATGAAAATATTTATAAAAGTCTTCCTCACTAAATATGTTTGAATTTTTAAGAATGTTCACCAATAATAATAATTCATCCTTTGCTTTGCCTCGGCCAACACAAGCAATACAGTATTTTTTTTCCTCTCGTTTGAAGTAAAAAAAAGAATTATTGCCACAAGTTATTTTACATTATTATTTATTAATATATTTTGTAAGAAGTTAAATAAGACTTTTGAAATGTTTATTAGTTCATTATTGATTGTATTTATGTTTGTTTGTGTTGGCTGGGGTGAAAATAGTTAGAATGGATTATTATTATTATTATTATTATTACTATTATTATTATTATTATTATTATTATTATTATTTTGATTATTATTATTATTATTTCTCCTCCTCCTTCTCTTACTACTACTACTACTACTACTACTACTACTACTACTACTACTACACAGGTGAGGTTAGGTTACCTGCGACTTACAGGTGACTTACGGTTTGGAAAAGTGACTTACAAAAATATTGAACACTTACTATTTTTTTATATTGTTTTTTTTTTTAATGTTTACTTATTCGTTTATCTATTTTTTTTTTCCTGTAATTTATTTTTATCACTATTTTTTTTTTCATTAATTGTTTTTTTTTTTCATAATTTTCCTCGTCGCGTTTTTTTTTTTTTTTTTTTTTTTACGTTTTGTTTTGTTTTGTTTCTTATTTTGTGTTTTTTGTCGCTATTATTTTTTTTTTTCATACCATCATTTGTTTTCTGATTTTTTTTTTTTAGTTATTGATTTTTTTCATTTCCAGATTTATTTAATTTTTCTTATCATTATGTTTATTTATTTACTCGTCTTATTTCAAATTTTTAATCTTATCATTATTATTATTATTATTATTTATTTTAACACATTAGAATTTAGGTTTTTATTTTATCCATTTAATCAACACACACACACACACACACACACACACACGTTTCACTTCCTAGATAAAGATATAATACAAAAAATATATATATACCTTCAATGCTTAAACCAAAACTGGAATATACAGAAATAACGCATTGAGCCAGCAACAATATATAACTTTTCAACAACCTTC
>JAXIVD010009348.1:7500-15578 GCA_036785275.1 Cancer borealis | reverse complement strand
CCTCTATGGCAAGATCAAAAAAAGAATGAAAAATATTACGTATTTATTTCATTCAGCAAAAGTTCCATAGTTTTTCTCCAAATGTATGGAACATATTACAACATCAGACAGAGAGACAGATAGACGTCATTGAGCTCAGTAACATTGTTTAAATACTATATATTGTAGGAGGTTAGTTATATTTTCGCAGTAAATTGGCAAACCACTGTTCAACCTCAATTCTTCTGGTAATTTTCATTCTACAAAATCAAAAATCTATTTCCGCCACAGATTCCTGGAAATGACTTCAATAAAGGTTTTAAATCTTTCAATGTTCAATAAAATGAGTCCAGAAGATTTCCGAATATAGCAAATAGTTTCAGAAGCAATGGCAAGAAGCCCATTCCAGAGAGTATTTCAACCACGTACAATTTACTAACATTTACAGATAGAGAAAAAAGTTATTATAATCCAATCTATTGTGTGAACTTAAAGGTGAATAAGGGGGCGCAGTAAATGGGAAGGAGTATAAAGGGTGCAGTAAAAGGGAAGGGGGTGTAAAAGGGTGCAGTACAAGGGAAGGGGTGTAAAGGGGCGGTAAAAGGAAAAGGGGAGAGGGGAATGGGGAACGTTATCTAGACTAATAAACCACATCACATACTCTACCTAACAAACCAGTTATCTGTTGAGTATTCAGAGCCATCTTTACTCTCTCTGTCTCTCTCTCTCTCGCTTTCTCTCTCTCTCTCTCTCTCTCTCTCTCTCTCTCTCTCTCTCTCTCTCTCTCTCTCTCTCTCTCTCTCTCTCTCTCTCTCTCTCTTTCTCATACTGGAGCACTAATAAGGTAGTGGTAGTGGTAGTGGTGGTGGGGATGATGGAAGAGGATGAGCAGGAAGGGAATTCAGAAACGTATGCAAAAGAAGAAGAAAAATTAATAGAAAGAAAAAATATTAATGAATGAATGAATGTATGAATAAAAAACACAAACATAACTGGAGAGCAAATTCTTTCTATAACCTGGAACATTTACCTGTCAGACGCTCCTGTTTTAATTCCAGGTGTTGATAAAGCAGCTCCGCGTGTGTCCATAACAAGGATTTATAATAGACACCCCAACGTTAACGAAACTTAATAGCAACAGAAAACGTGGATTTAATTAATATGTATGTATACTTATCTCTCTCTCCCTCTTCTTCTTTTTTTGTGTGTGACGGCTCCCTCTTCCCTGCTAGGGATAAAGGGATGGAGGAGAAGGAGGAAGAGGAGGAGGAAGAGGAGGAGGAGGAGGAGGAGGAAAAGGGAGAGATGTCTTTTTTTTCCTCCATAATATGAATATAACCCTCCCTCTCTCTCTACTTTCTCTCCTCTCCTCCGTTTCTCTCTTCCCTCCCTTTTTCCCTCTCTCCCTTCCTCCTACCCTCCCTCCCTCCTTCCCTATTCACACCATCCTCCCACACACACACACACACACACACACACACACACACACACACACACACACACACACACACACACACACACACACACAGATAGGAGTACAAACTGCTTACAATTCTACACTTATATTCTAATGGATATTTCAACAGACACATAACACTTTCGCGACACATTCAAACACATGCTTTTATTTATATTTTTTGTCTCTCTCTCTTTCTCTGTCTTTCTTTTTCTCTCTCCCTTATGAAAGACAATTAAGGAACCAAGTACCAAAGAAAAGAAAAAGAGATAAAACGAAGAAAAAAAACACGAAGGAGAAAGAAAATTGCTGTAGTGACACTCATAAAATGGATAAGAAAGAAAGAAAAACGTGTCTGTTTTCTTAAGACAAAAACACATACATTCTCTCTCACACACAAACACACAAACAAACAAACACAAACACACTCCATCCACCCTCCGCAAACACCAGTCAGTCAATCAGTCAGTCAGTCAGTCAGTCAGTCAGTCAGTCAGTCAGTCTCCCATGGCCTTGCAATATTCAGCAGGACCTCGTCAGCCACACTCACCACCACACACCACCACATACACACCACCACCACACACCACCACCACAGCGTCGTTCCTTAGCCTGGCGTGACGGAGGGTCGTGTGGGGCAAGGCTTGGGGAGAGAAGGTGGTGCCCGGGGAGGTTAGTTTATGTTCCATGGGCAATTTATACTCTGGGGTCCCTGAGTGTTCTTTGGGGGTAGTTTATGTATAATCAACACGTCGCGCTACCTACACGCCCCCCCCCCCCCTCCACGCCCCACGCCCCCACACCCCCCGCTACCTACACCCTCCCCCACCCCCCACCCCCCAACCCCACACCCCAAAACAACGTGAATATAAATAGTACTAGGATATTTTTCTTTTTTTTTGCATCGCCTCGTGTCATTTTATTATTTTGTTCAGTTAGTACTATGATTATTATTATTATTTTTTTTTTTAGTTATGTCTTTTTTTCCCTTTCACTCGTTTTCTTCCGGTTTCTAGTTTTTGCATCATTATTATTTCCATTAGTGTTGTTGTACGTGTGTAGTGTGTAGTGTGTGTGTGTGTGTGTGTGTGTGTGTGTGTGTGTGTGTGTGTGTGTGTGTGTGTCATTGGCCACGGGAACATTAGGGTGACACGAAAGCCAGGTAAGAGAAGGGAAGGGGAAGGGAGGGGAAGGGAAAAGAGAGAGGGAGAGAGGGAGAGAGGGGAAAGAAGGGGAGGACAGGGGAGAGAGGGGAGAGGGAGTAGCGTGAATTTCTTCCTTGCTTACTTACTTTTTTTCTCTATTTTTATTGTTAGTATTTTCGTTTTGTTTATTTCCACTTCCATCAGATGTGTGTGTGTGTGTGTGTGTGTGTGTGTGTGTGTGTGTGTGTGTGTGTGTGTGTGTGTGTGTGTGTGTGTGTGCACCTCCCCAGCCTCCCCCATGTACTAGTTATCAAACAGTTCACAAGGGAGAAGGAACAGATGGATGGAGAGTGTTCTGTCTGTCTGTCTGTCTGTCTGTCTGTCTGTCTGTCTGTCTGTCTGTTTGTCTGTCTGTCTGTCTCCCCGAACACGAGGCGATGTCTGGTGGGGAAAGGACAGGAGGAAGAGGAAGAGGAGGAGGAGGAAGAGGAGGAGGAGGAAGAGGAGGAGGAGGAGGAGGAGGAAGAGGAGGAGGAGGAGGAGGAGGAGGAGGAAGAGGTAGTAGTGGTGGCAGCGGTGTAGTTATTGTTATTTAAGTTAATTTGTGTGTTGTGTCGTTGTTGCTGTTCTGATATTCTGACGCACACACACAACTAGCTGGTGCACACACACACACACACACACACACACACACACACACACACACACACACACACATGGCAGTGATCCCAACAGGCAACACGAAGGTCATGCAGTGAATTTTATGGTTATACACATTGATTCTCCTCCTCCTCCTTCTCCTCCTCCTCCTCCTCCTTCTCCTTCTCCTCCTCCTCCTCCTCCTGTACCTCCTCCTCATGCGTGCACGGCAGGAGTCATGCGCACGGCCCTCTCACACGCAACAGCTTCCACTCAAGCACGGCGTTGCATGTGCATTCCACCCCGTGCATTCCACTCAGGGCGAGGAAGAATACCTAGCCAATGTGCATTCCTCCCCTCCCTTCCCCTTCCATCCCCTCTCTTTCCCCCCATACCCTCCTCTTCCCTTCCCCTTCCCCTCCCCTATCCTTCCTTAGCCTCCCTCAACTTCCCTCGCCTCCTCTCCCCTTCCCTTCCCTCCCCTATCCTTCCCCTATCCTCTTCTCCTCTCTTCTCCCCTCTCCTTCACCTCATTCTTCATCCTTCTCTCTCTCCCTTCCCCTCCTCTCCTCTCCCTTCATTCTTCATTCTACCCTCCCCTTCCTCCTCCTCCCCTCCCACTCATGTCAGTGAAGAATACCTGACTAGTACGAATTCTTCCTCTCCCCTCCCCTCCCCTCTCCCCTCTTTTATCCTTCTCTCCTCCTTCCTCTTCTTTATTCATGACTTTCTTATCTTCTCCTTACCACATCCTTCTCTTATTTCTTTCTCCTCCTTGCATTATCCTCCCTCATTCTTACCCCCCTCTTCTTCCTCCTCCTCCTCCTCCTCCCTCCCAATCATCCCTCTCACCCCCCCCTCCCCCTCCCAGTGACTAATCTTCATGCTAATAAAAAACCTGGAGGTGTCTTCATTGACCCGATTGGATGACTGACTTTACGACTGACTGGATAATTGACTTAACGACCGTCTGACAGGCTGACTGACCACTGACTTAGATGCCCCGATGACTGACTGATTAAATGACTGTTTCTCTCACTGACTGACTGATTGTGTGGTAATTTTCTTCTATGTGTGTGTGTGCGTGTGTGTGTGTGTGTGTGTGTGTGTGTGTGTGTGTGTGTGTGTGTGTGTGTGTGTGTGTGTGAGTGTGTGTGTGTGTGTGTGTGTAAGTAGCCAAGAGAGTGCATAGCAACAAGGAAGAAACACCTTTCCTCTTACCCCTCTATTTCCCCTCTTTCCTTTCCCCTCACTTCCCCTCATAAGCAGACCTCACCCCTCACCCCAACCCCCTCACAGCCTCGAAGAAATGGAGGAGGAAGCTACTTCACTTATTATTCCTCCTCCTCCTCCTCCTCCTTCTCCTTCTCCTCCTCCTCCTCCTCCCCTTTGCGTGTCCCTTAAATAATGGGTGTGTGATTTAATATCATTTAAAATGCATTTGCCTTTCACCTGTGTGTGTGTGTGTGTGTGTGTGTGTGTGTGTGTGTGTGTGTGTGTATGTGTGTGTGTGTGTGTGTGTGTGTGTGTGTGTGTGTGTGTGTGTGTGTGTGTGTGTGTGTGAATAGATTTCTTGGTAAAACAAATATATGTAAAAGAAGGTACATGAAAGGACATCCAATGATTTTTTTTCTTCTTCTTCCTCCTCCTCCTCCTCCTCCTCCTCCTCTTCCTCCTCCTCCTCTTCCTTCAATCAAACCTCAACATGTTAGTCAATTGGTCAAAGAAATGGCAAATGAAATTTAATATTGATAAATGTAAAGTTTTGCATATCGGTAGCAATAATCAATTCAATAAATATACAATGTATGACTCTGAACTTTCCAAGGTTAACCATGAAAAAGACTTAGGGATAACTATTAGTAACGACCTCAAACCAGATAAACATTGTTCAGACGTTGTAAAAAAAAAAGCTAACAAACTGGTCGGTTTCATCGGTAGAACTTTTGATTATAAATCTGAAAAAGTTATCCTTACATTATATAATGCACTCGTACGCCCTCATCTAGAATATTGCATTCAATTTTGGTCACCATACTATAGAAAAGATATTAATAAGCTGGAGAGAATACAAAGAAGAATTACTAAAATGATCCCAAGACTGCGAAACAAGTCTTACGAAGAACGTCTAAAGGAGCTGAACTTATTCAGTTTATCCAAACGTAGGCTACGAGGGGATCTAATTGAGGTTTTTTAAATTTTCCATGGTTTTGATAATATTAACATAAACGATTATGTAACTACCGATCTCACAAGCTCCACCCGTAACAATGGCTTCAAGATCATTGGTAAGCGCTTTAGATCAAATGAAGCGAAGCACTTTTTCTTCAATAGAATCGTAAATGTTTGGAATTCTCTCCCAGCACAAATTGTCAACAGTACTACAATTGAATCATTTAAGAAAAAACTCGATAAGCACTTAGCATCTGTTCACCAAGTCGAATATTTCACTAATGCGTACATTTTATTATTATTTTTTTTTTTTTTAGCATAGATTACTCCTTGTTTTTTTATTTCTTTCCTATACAAATTCCATGTTAGTTTTTTCATGCTACATGGTATCACTTCCTCTTCCGGCCAGCTTCGGCTGGAGGGATGGGTGGGTGCGGAGGAGCCCTCCACTTTGCTGTCCTTTTGTCTCTATCACGTAGATATTATAGTAGTAGTAGTGTAGCTAAACAGACAGCCTCGTTAGGTCCAGCAGGACTGTTGCTGTCTGTTCTTCCTTTGTACTTTGTACTCCTTCTCCTCTTCCTCCTTCTCCTTCTCCTCATGGCTTGGGGAATCCTCCTCTCCTCCCCTCACACCCAATACCCTCGGCTGCAGCTTCACGTGGGGGGGGAGGAGGAAACAAGAAAGAGGGGAAACTACCTTATTGCATCTTTGATATAACACTCTCATTATCACTCTTACCAAATACTCATCACCAAGCCTCCTCCTCCTCCTCCTCCTCCTCCTGCTTTTCTTCTTCCTCCTCCTAATATTCCCGGTCCCATGTTCTTTCTCTCCTTCCTTACCTTCCTCTAACCGTTCTTATTCTCATTACCTCCCTTTCCCCTTTTCCTCCCTTCCTTCGCCCTCCTTCTCCTCCTCCTCCTTCTCCTTAAGTTTGTATATCTTTCCGGTCCAAGTCCTCCTCCTCTTCCTCTTCGTCCTGTCCCTTCTTCCTGCATGTACTTCTCCCTTCCTCCTTCTCTTTCCAGTCTTCCTTCCTTCCATTCTCCTCTTCTTCTTTCTTCTATTGTTACTATTTCCAAGGTCTCTCTCACTCTTTCTCTCTCTTTCGTGCTCTCTCTCTCTCTCTCTCTCTCTCTCTCTCTCTCTCTCTCTCTCTCTCTCTCTCTCTCTCTCTCTCTCTCTCTCTCTCTCTCTCTCTCTCTTCATTGCATCGGAGCTTTCATCAGTTTTCAATAACTCGTCATTTTTTTTATTTTCTTTCCTCCATGAAACTCATTAGACATTCAATTCCCATAAGTGTTCGTTCATGTCGCTTCTTCTATCACCTTTATGTGTCTTAAAGTTTCGTAACATTCATGATTTTTTTTGCATCTCTATTACATTTATTTCCTACTTTTATTTATCCATCTTACTGACGCCCTTAATTCCTTCTATTTCTTCATCTACTTATTGATCTTTGTTATATATTATACATTACAAGATTGTCGCCAGATCCTGTAAAGAAGATAGTAGGAAAAATAGAAGCAAGGGGTGGAGGTCTAGTTAATATTAAGTCATAGGCAGGTGGAAAAACAGACAAAGAAAACGTGTTCCAGACAGAGTTTACCAGTGTAATGGATGAAAGAGCGAAGATACTGGTTAACTCTTGATTTGTAAAGATGGACAGAATAGGGATGAGAAGAAGTAGAAAACCCTGTAGTCTTTTCCCTTCATTGTATAGTTTTATTCTTATTCTTATTCATATTTATAAGGAAAATCAAGACAAAGGCAGGGAAAAAAGTATGTATGTATATTTGCATGTATGTGTGTATGTATGTATGTATGTATGTGTGATTTTGAGTCGTTTACATTTCAAAGTCGTATTGTAAAGGATTTCACAATGTTTCTTTTATTTTTTACTTTTTTCCTTGTCATCTTTTTTTCCCTTCTAGTTTCCATGTTTTGTCTTTTTTCTTGCTAGTTTCTTTGCCCTTGTTGTCCTTCATAAAGCGTGAGGAAATACATAGTTCTTATAGTTTCCCGTTCATAACTTTTCCTTTAATGTTTCCCTCTTGCATAAAAAATAAAATAATAAATAAAATAAAAAAAAATGAATAAAAAAAGTGTTGCGTTTAGGTATATATACACATTTTTCTTTCTTTTCTTTCTTTCTTTCCCTTTTTTTTTTTCCCTCAACACCGGCTGGGTAAATTTCTTCCTTTGCTGCTCATTTATGTATTATTATTCTCCTTCCTATTCATGGGTTTTCCTTTCAAAAAACCCACGTCTTCCTTTTAACTTTTAATCTTATTGAATTTTAAAACTCTCCCTCCACTCAGTCTTCACTCGAGTACCTCTCTCTCTCTCTCTCTCTCTCTCTCTCTCTCTCTCTCTCTCTCTCTCTCTCTCTCTCTCTCTCTCTTACACGTGGGTTCCTACGTAGCCCCAAGGACCTGTTCCGCCTCTTTGACACGAAGGAAAGAGAGAGAGAGAGAGAGAGAGAGAGAGAGAGAGAGAGAGAGAGAGAGAGAGAGAGAGAGAGAGAGAGAGAGAGAGGAGGGAAGCAATAAACAGATGAAGAAAGGGAGGAAGTTGAGTCTTCGCTAGGTACGAATGTATACTCTCTCTCTCTCTCTCTCTCTCTCTCTCTCTCTCTCTCTCTCTCTCTCTCTCTCTCTCTCTCTCTCTCTCTCTCTCTCTCT
>JAXIVD010009347.1:2500-10000 GCA_036785275.1 Cancer borealis | reverse complement strand
TAGAGAAAGAAGAGACAGCTGTGGGGCCGTCTGGTTGAAGTAAAGAAGGGAAAGATGAAGAAGTAAAATTGTGAGAGATATTATTGGCTAGATGCCAGAAATCATGAGAAGCGTTAGAGTTGGAAAATTTTTGACATTTGCTATTAATGAAAGAGATTTTAGTAAATCAGATAATAGATTTGGCATGATTACGGGCAGAAATATATAGGGCATGAGTTTCAGCAGATGGATGGCTACGGTACCATTTGTGAGCCGGCTCTCTATCATTAAACCAGGGTTTTTTTGCTTTAGTATTAGAGAAAGTATAAGGAATGTATAGCTCCATGGCAGAGATAATCATCTCTGTTATGCACTTGGCACAAAGAGAAGGATCTCTGACATGGAAGCAATAATCATCCCAAGGAAATTCAGACTAGTACTGCCTCAGGTCCTCCCACTTAGCAGAGTAGAAATTTCAAAAGCACCACTGCTTATGCGGGTCCTGAGGCTGCACTGGAGTGATAGGACAGATAACAGAAATAAAATTGTGATCGGAGGAGCCCAACGGAGAGGAAAGTTTAACAGAGTAAGCTGAAGGGTTGGAAGTTAGGAAAAGATCAAGAATGTTGGGCGTGTCTCCAAGGTGGTCAGGGATACGGGTAGGGAACTGCACTAGCTGCTCTAGGTCATGAAGGATAATAAAGTTGAAGGTTTGTTCACCAGATTGGTAAGTGAAAGAAAATGAAAGCCAAAGCTGGTGAACATTGAAATCCCCTAAAATGGAGATTTCAGCATAAGGAAAGAGAGATAGGATGTACTCCACTGTGGAAGTCAAATATTCAAAGAATTTTACATAGTCAGAGGAATTAGGTTAGTAATACAGCACAGCTGAATTTAGTTAGAGTGTGACATTGAAGTCTTAGCCAGATGGTAGAACATTCTGAAGATTCAAGAGTGTGGGCACGAGAGCAAGTAATATCATTATGCACATATGCGCAACAGCCAGGTTTGGATTGAAAATGAGGATAGAGAAAGTAGGAGGGAACAGAAATGGAGCTGCTGTCAGTAGTCACAGACAACTGTGTTTCAGTTAGGAATAGAAGATGAGGTTTAATGGAGGGGAGATGGTGTTCCACAGATTGGAATTTAGATCTAAGGCCACGAATGTTGCAGAAATCGAGAGCAAAAGTGTTAGAGGAAGTGTCAAGACACCCGAGGTCGTCAGCAGAGGGGCAGTCTGTTCTGGGGACATTTGTGGTCCCCTCCCCAGATGGGGACTCTGAGGCTGGGTGTGATGAAGCTATTTTTCAAATTTTGATTTGAAGAGTGTAAAAGTCTAAGGTGTAGTAATGTTATGTAGGTTGTAGAAGAATTTGTCTTTAGAGAGCAGGCTGCAGCTGCTCTCTTGTGTAAATGAGACACTAAGGGAACCGGGAAGAGAGGACACGGGGAATAACTAAGTCTGCAGCACTGCCTACATCCCCGTAAGTACCTCTCCTGGAGTACCGGATGGCAGGTGTCTACTGCCTACTCCATATGTGCTTCAGACATATACTAACAATAATTAAGTAAATAATCCGTCAGACCATATAGTTGTGCAATTTGCTTAGACGTTTATATATAATACACTGCCGAGGATAACGAACCTAAATCATTATAACGCTTATCGTGGCATAATGCTGCCACAGAGCATGTATCCAATTTTTTTTTAAATACTTGTTTTTTGTTTTGTTTTGTTTAGTTTTAACATTAAAAGAGTCTGGCCAAGGGCAAACAAAAACAGGCTTAAACAAAATCCTGCTTGTCGCCAGAACCTGAATAGACAGTAGGAGAAATAGGATCAGAGGGTGAAGATCCAGTTTAGCATTAGAGGTATCTTGACACTCCTCTTTTGAAAGAGTTCAAGTCATAGGCAAGTGGAAAAACAGACAAAGTAAGAGAGTTCCAGAGTTTAAAGTGTAAGGGATGCACGAGTGAAGATACTGGTTAACTCTTGCATTAAAAGGATGGATGGAATTGGGTTGAGAAGTAGAAAAACTTGCAGTTAGCAAGTTCAGAGGAGCAGTCAGCATGAAAATAGCGGTAGAAAAGAGATAAAGACGCAAATTGCGTCGGTGACTTAAAAAAATCAATGATTGAATCTACCAGACATGAGAATCATACTCCATACATTGACCGGTAAGGCCCCTGTTTAATGTGGAGGAGAGGGGCAGTTGACTGTCATTGAAGAAGATTCTGTCAATCAGTTTTGCTCTGCCCAAATCAGGAACTAGTGAAAGATCAGAAGTTTGGCGTCTTATAGCATCTCGCGTTGAATCTCTTAATTCTTGTTGGTGTTATATATATTATATTTTATTATATACAGTATGCAGGATCACTATGTTTATTTTGTATAATTAAATACCTTAAATGCATACTGTATTAGTATTGGATAAACCCGTAAGCGATCCTCTTCTGTTTGGCTTATTGTAATCAGAGTGTTCGTGTGTTTATACTTTCTTCTGCACTTATTACACGCAGTAGCAAGACAACATGTAGTTTCTCTATCCTGCATTCTCATCATATCTTCTATTAAGTTGGTCGACAAGGCTGGGATCAGTTAGCCACAATTGTCCTCACGACATATTATGCCTTTCAGATGAGTGTAATCCTCTCCAACACGTACATAACACTGGCGACGAGTGGCGGAGCAGCGGACTCAAGCAATATTCAACATGGTCCTAGATGTCCTAGTACCCAAGGAATTCTCGGTGTCGGTGGATTAATCCACGGTCGCACAGCGATGGAACAAAGTATGCACAACTTTTAAGTACTACATCCTGGCCACTGGAGTGACCAAGCAGAAGAGCAGAAGAGCAAAAGAAAGCTTTATTTTTTATGTAGCTGACACAGAGGTCCAAGAGATGTTTGAAACACTAACAGTAGAGGGAGAGACCTACAAGGATGCCAAAGAGATACTTGATAACTATTTTGAATCCAAGGTAAATGTTCGGTATGAGAGGTTCATAGCAAGCATTAGAGTCACTGGATTCCTTTTTACTAGGTTGTGTAAGTTAGCTTCCACCTGTGAGTTTCATGATGCAGAGGATGTTAGTATTGATCAAATAATTGAGAAATGCAGTTCACATAAATTGAGAAAAAAATGATTGCAGGAGAAAACACTAACATTGGATAGAGTTCAGAAAATTGCCAGAGCTTTGAAAGCTGCCAACATGCAGTCTCACGCCATAGAGGGTAGATCTGTCAGCAATTTAGAGTCTCAAGTGAACAAACTTAGTTAATAATAAGGATAGACCTAATATTTTCCAAAGGAAATTCAATACACAAAATAATCCCACACAGCATAGCCCTTCTAGGAATTTCTCAAATCAACAAAAGTCACAACAATCACATCCTGACTGGATGCAAACACAGAAGCCGGGGCAACAAGAATGTTCTCGATGTGGTACGGTAAGACATAAACCTTATGACTATCGCAAATGTCTAGCGTCCGGGAAAAATGCATTAAATGCAGCAAGCTAGGCCATTTTGCTAACAAATGTAGAGGGTCTAGACCTAAACAGATTCACTCAGCTTTGCAATCAGATGAACCAAATCATGAATTAGGAGCTATAGGTGGTAGTGATTCTCCTGACACAGAGTTTGCTTTCAAGATAAATTCTATCATCCAGCAGGAGAAAAGATTAATGTTAAATCACCATGTAAATTATACACCTGTCCTTATGCAGATAGATACAGCTCCTGATGTTTCTGTCATGTATGAAGAAGTAGCCAACAAGATTCCTGGTATATCAGTCAAACCATGTGATTGAAGGTTAAAGGAGTACAACAGGCATGACATACGCATCATCGGTTCTGCTGACCTAACGGTTAGCTATGATAGGAAGGAAATTGGAAATTTACCGATCATCATTGTAGCATGTAGAAGGCAGACTTTGTTAGGGTTAGACTGGTTTAGATGCCTGGAGTTGGATTGGCAAAATATTTTTAAGGTGGTAAGTGTATATAACCACGAGACGTGTATGTCAGAGTTTCTATCAAAATACTCAGCTGTTTTCCAAGAAGGTGCTGGTACAGTAAAAAAAAAAATGTACAGGCAACCTTAGTTCTCAAATCGGCCCAAGACTCATTCCATTTGCACTGAAAGCATCAGTTGAGAAGGAGATTCATAGATTAGAGTTTGAAGGGACCTGGAAGAAGGTAGATTACTCCGATTGGGGTACATCTTTAGTCCCTATTACTAAGAAAGATGGTGTTATTAGGCCTTATGGCGATTACAAGGTTACAGTAAATTGGGAAATTCAAGTAGCACAGCAACCCTTACCTAATTCCACTGACATGTTTGCTGCTCTAGGGGAATGTAAGATGTTCTCAAAATTAGATTTGAAGCAAGCCTTTCAACAGTTAAGCCTAGATGAGAAATCACAAGAGTTGTGTACACTAAACACTCATTTAGGGCTTTTACGTCCTCAGACGAAACTTTAACAGGCTTGCTTGGAGTTTTCAGTTTTATTAACGACATTCTAGTGACAGGTAGAGATAAGAAAGAGCATGATTAGAGGCTCAGATCAGTATTGCAGCGTCTCCAAGAAAATGGAATCAGAAGAAACCAAAATAAATGTAGTTTTCAAGTGTCCTCAGTGGAGTATTTAGGTTTTCACATTGTTAGACATGGGATACATAAAATCAAGGACAAAGTCAGAGCAGTGCAAGACATTAAAGTACCTGAGAATGTAAAGGAGCTTAAATCTTTTCTAGGACTGGTAACTTTTTATGGTAGATTCATTCCAGATTTAGCCACTGTTGACTTGCCTATAACAGCTAAACATATTGCACATAGTACACACAAAGATCCAATTCTTTCTCAATTTTTACAAGATCTGATTTCAGATAGACATGCTATTTTAAGTCATGATGTATGTAAACCATATCAGAGAATGTGATTAGAGCTTAGTGTGGAACAAAATTGTTTACTAAAGGGAGCTAGAGTAGTTATCCCAATGGCACTAAGGGAACGTGTTTTGTAGGAAGTTCATTCAGATCACCAGGGTATTGAAAATATACAGAGTGTGCCATTCACCAGAAAAAACTAAATGTTTTAAAATCAGATAAGCATAGGCACCTTTTACCTCCATATCTGCATGATTTGCATGGACGTAATACTAGGAGAGGCAGACAACTCTTACAGCCAGTCAGATGTAGAACCACACGTTACCAAAAGTCAAGTGTACCATATCTAGTCAAATTATTGAACATCCAACCAATGTCATTTAACTGTAATTCAATTAAAATGTGCTTTATTTAAAAAAATTTTTACTGTTTTTAATTTCTAATCTTCAATTTCATATTTCTAATTATCAGTTTATAATTTTTAATGATGCATAGTTTTAATACTCTTTTTTTTATTTTATTTTTTTTTTAAATGTAAGATTTCACATTGTAAATCAAGTCACAATGTTGTCTAAAGTATGCATGGCAAAGATTTCACATAGACTTTGCTGGTCCATATCTTAACCATTCATATTTGATAGTTGTAGACGCTTACAATAAGTGACCAGAAGTCATTACCATGAAGGCAACTACACCAAGAGTAAAAATTAAAGCTCTTCTACAGATATTTGCTACACATGGACTACCAAAGAGAACTGTCTCTGATAACCGTCCACAATTTGCCTCACAGGAGTTTAAGGACTTTTTGAAGGTAAATGGTATACAGCAAGTTCTCTCAGCACCATATCATCCAGCCACGAATGGTGAAGCAGAGATTTGTTGAAACATTTAAAAATAACATGAAGTGTAGAGGAGCTACATCAGCCAATATTGATTCCAGTATCTGTAAATTCTTGCTAGCATACAGAACAACACCCAATGCCTTGACACAAATGACGCCTTCCAATTTAAGTGTCTAATTCTAATCAAGTGTCGGACCCAGTGTTGGTTCGTTCGTACAACATGCCTGGAAAGTGGGAATAGGGAGAAGTGTTGCGCAAGATTGGTAAGATACATTATGATGTATATGCAAGTGGTAGGGTTGTGAAAACACATATAGATCAATTACAACCAACGTGTGGAGTCAAAACCCCTGATGTAATTGTAGAACACGGTAGCGATGAACCACCTTCTGAACACCGTGATGAAATTCATGCACCCACAACTACTACCTGTTCAGACTGATCAGGTAATGATGGACAACTTTCATCTTCACCTAGTTCCACAAAGGTTCTTCCATCTAGATCCACTAGCTCGAGGAATCCATCCTGATCGCTTGGATTTATAGACACTGAGATGTATGTAGAATATGCACCGACAATCATGACTTTTTATAAGTTGTAGTTTAAGAAACATTTCATTGACAATATGTAAGCATTTCATACTTTTATAAGGGAGAAGGAAGTGTTATATAAATTATATTTTATCTTATACAATATGCAGAATCAATATGTTTATTTTGTATAATTAAATACCTTAAATGCATACTGTATTAGTATTGGATAAGCCCGTAAGCGATCCTCTTTTGTTTGTCTTAATATAATCAGAGTGTTCGTGTGTTTATATTTCCTTCTGCACTTATTACACGCAGTAACAAGACAACATGTGGTTTCTCTATTCTTCATTATTATCATATCACCTATACAGTTTGTCGACGAGACTGGGATCAGTTAGCCACAACTAAAGATCTCCCACAATTATCCTCACGACATATTATGCCTTTCAGGTAAGTGCAATCCCCTCTACAAAGTACATAACAGTTGGGCTGGGAGTCTGTTGTACGACGTTGAAAAATGCAAAGTGGTGTCATCACCATAGAAGTGGATAAGGCATTGAGTCAGATTTAGGAGATCATTGATGAATAATAGAAAGAGAGTGGATAATAGGACAGAACCCTGAGGAACACCATGTTGATAGTTTTAGAGGAAGAACAGTGTCCGTCTACTACAGCAGAAATAGATCGGTCAGAAAGGAAACTGGTGATGAGGTACAGAGAGAAGGATATAATCAAGACTCTATCAAAGGCTTTCGATATGTCAAGTCCGTCAGGAAAGGTTTCACCGAAGTCCCTGAAAGAGGATGACCAAGTTAGAAAAGCAAGATGATCACGAATAGACCGGTCTTTTCGGAAACCATACTGACAATCAGAAAAAAGGTTGTGAGCTAATAGATGCCTCATTATCTTCTCATTAAAGACAGTCTCAAAGGCTTTAGAAAAACAGGAAATGAAAGCTATAGGGCTGTAGCCTCTTTTAAGGGACAGGTTGAAAATTAGTAGACTTCCAGCAAGAAGGATAGGTAAAAGAAGAGAGAGACAGACGAATGAGTTTGATCAGGCAGGGACCGAGCTCGGAAGCACAGTTTATAATAATAGGAGGGACACCATCCGGACCAAAAGCCTTCTGAGAATCAAGGGCATGGAAAACGTCATAAGCGCATATAGGTTAAATGCATACATGTTATACAAATCCCAAACAGTCATCTGGTTTTAGGATATATCTCCTTACTAATTGGTATATCTTTCATTGTACT
>JAXIVD010009346.1:10000-15580 GCA_036785275.1 Cancer borealis | reverse complement strand
CTCCTACAAAAAGACAGTGTGCAGAGGGAAGGGGATTATAAAGTCTCCCTAAACTTCAAATGCCTTATCTTGGCTATCACACTTTAATGGGTATAAATAGACTTTCCCCATACTAAGAAGTTTCCTATGTTGAAAGACCCACCGATTCAAAGGAAACAATCTGGGTCCTTTTGGTGATCTTAATTGGTAGAGTAACAAGAGGTCCTCACAGATTTAGTACTGAGAGCAGTCTGTCCAAAATTTGTCATGCTGTTGATGCTGAAACATACAGTTTTGCCACATATCATACGTCCCTAAGAGTTGCAAAGAGACAAAATACCGACTTAACAAAGGAAATAAAACAAGTATTAGGTCATCAACAAATGACCTCACCACCTTTAAAAAAAAGCTTGATACAAAGAGCAGCGGCCGTCACTAAGGAATTACAGAAACAAGGGTCTCAAGGTTGTCATATTACATACCATGAGAAAAAGAGACCATGATAAAAGAGACAAGTAAAAAAAACTGAGGCTTGACACCTCCTTGAGAGGTATGAAAAGGCGCTAAGAAGGTACTAGTTCAATTTTTGAAGTTTCATACTTAAGAAGTCTCTTTATGGAGGAAAGATACGGTGAGATTAAGAAAATGGCTGACATAATTTCGAATTTAATGAAAGGAGAAAGAAAATCACCAGGTAATTACTGCGCCATTATCTGCACCTCAGCCATGCGTGGGCCGACACACGAAAATTGGTAAGGAAAGTGTGACCAACCTTGATATTAAAGTGAGTGATTTATTAAGAGTCTCGTGTCTACTTAGTGGGTCCAGGTCTCCGTGAGGTAAATTTGATGTGATTATAAGGAGCTTTCTCTCATTGAATATCATGTGACTTCTGCAAGGATCATGGCGGTGCTTGTGTTTTAGCGGCTGAGTGAACCGAGAGGCTGTGGTGGTGGTGGTGGTGGTGGTGGTGGTGGTGGTGGTGGTGGTGGTGGTGGTGGTGGTGGTGGTGGTGGTGGTGGTGATGGTGGTGGTGGTGGTGGTGGTGGTGGTGGTGGTGGTGGTGGTGGTGGTGGTGGTGGTGGTGGTGGTGGTGGTGGTGGTGGTGAGGAACCATTGTATGTTGTGAACCAAAAGTATATATGCATATTGGACTAAATAGCATTGAGTCCTTTATTAGGGTTTCCTCGACTCTCCTTTGTGGTGGAAGAAGCAAACAATAGACGACGTAGTGCATACCAACAAATGAATTCCAATTCTAAATTAATGGAAACCTGAGGCTCTTTGAGATTCTAAATATTCACACGACACAAGGAAGCGGACAAGCAGTGTGTGTATACGAGACGGTCTGAACCTTGCCTTAAACATTTTGCAACACACATTTATCGCCTTCCTCGCTACCTTGACACATTACGAGTATAAATAACAAAAAGTGTTCAGAAAAAGAGCACAGAACTGTGTCACGCTAACTAACGAAGATTAGTGAGACAATCTTACATGCTTTCAAAAGACATGGATAAAAGAAAGCACACGTAGATGATAATCAAAGTTGTTGAAAATGAAAGCTTAATCCACAATGTGCCAGGTGGGCCAGCAAGGTGTGATGAGGTAAATCAAAGGTGTCACAGTCTTTTTGTATTCCCTTTTCCTACATCCAGGTCCAGTGTGTAGTAGTAGCATTAACAAAATACACACACACTGATTAGGTCATTATCTGCAACACTAAATTATTTAATCATCGACTTAATTATAATTCTCCCCCCCGCCTCACCACTTTATTTTTTTTCAACACTGTACAGGATATTAGACCGACGTTCTTGGGGCATCGACTCAATTATTATTCTCCCACTTTTAGCATGAGCAGGATATGAAGGTTCCCGATATGGATCTCCAGCCACGTTAGACTCCAATAAACCCAACCAAGGCACAGCTTCCATGCACACACCATTAAGATCACACACACACACACACACACACACACACACACACACACACACACACACACACACACACACACACACACACACACACACACACACACACACATACACGCACACACACACACACACACATACACACATACACATATAACCACTTTCCCGAAGACTCCCCTTTTACGTGTTCCAATAACCGTCAGTGCATGTTGAGGGGAGTTTACGGAGGCAGTTTTGTGTGATGCTTCATAATTTTATAGTGACATTCTTTTGTTTCCGTGACCCTAACACTGCGCCGGGAACACGCAGCCGGGGAAATCGTGAAGGTGAAGATCATGAAACGTCTACCAACTCGTCCTGTGTGTGTGAAGGTGGTGGTGGTGGTGGTGGTGGTAGGGATGGTGGTGGTTGAATGTAGTTCTATTTGCGGTCCAAGCAAGAGAACACATACAGTTAAATTAGCAATATAAATGAAGTTGACATAGAAACTGATAAAACAAATATAACAAATAAGAAAATATATATACACACTATCACATACTCGTCCATAATATTTTGACGATTTTTTTTCCAAATAAATGTTCTACTTCTAGTTATTGTTATATAATAAGGGAAAAATGGGTCTCATCCCTGCACAAAGAAGGGAGGAAAGAGTAAGGAAGAGGCGGAGGAAGAAAATGGTGAAAGGGGAACCAGGAGAAGACAGGGAGGGTGGTGGGAAAGCCTTCAGCTGTCTTGCCGTGTTTTCGTGCCGTGATGGCCTTGTATTGTGTGTGTGTGTGTGTGTATGTGTGTGTGTGTGTGTGTGTGTGTGTGTGTGTGTGTGTGTGTGTGTGTGTGTGTGTGTGTGTGTGTGTGTGTGTGTGTGTGTGTGTGTGTGTGTGTCAACAAGAACGTGACTAAAATGAGAATAATGATTGAATACAATAATTTAATAAGCAAGCAAATAAAAGTAATAAAAGTAAAATGAAGAAAAACTGAATGAATATCAAAGTCGACGAATGAATAAATAAACTAATTAACTAAATAAACATGATGTCTGACAGCATGTCCCAATAAATATGCAAATAAATAAACAAGAAAATATATTAACATATGAAAAAATTAGCAAATAAAAAAGTCGGAAAGCTTATGTATGCTTTCAGAATACGAAATTAGGAAGAGCAAACTTAATTCATAAATTAAATTTCAAAAGATAGCGAACAAGCCGAGGCAGGAACGAAGAGAGGAGGAGGAGGAGGAGGAGGAGGAGGAGGAGGAGGAGGAGGAGGAGGAGGAGGAGGAGGAGGAGGAAACTGCAGCACATTGTAAACGAACAAAACAAAAGCAGATGCAAAAGGAGGAGGAGGAGAAGGAAACAAAAAGGAGGAGGAGGAGGAGGAGGAGGAGGAGGAGGAGGAGGAGGAGGAGGAGGAGAAGGAGGAGGAGGAGGAGGAGGAGGAGGAGGAGGAGGAGGAGGAGGAGGAGGAGGAGGAGGAGAAAGAGGAGGAGGAGGAGGAGGAGGAAAAGGAGGCGAAAGAGGGGGAGGAGGAGGAGGATGCATAGGAAAGTTATGGGAAGAGGTATAGAAGGAGACGTGGAGAGAAGGAAATGGAGGAGAATGAGAAGGCAATTGTGGTGGGAGGGAGAGAAGGAACACAAAGGCACACTAACGAAGAACAAAGAATAGCAGACTTGTCAGGTCCTTTCGAGGCTGTTTCTGATATAATACACATCTAATCTACAGTGAGAGATATAGGCTAGGAATATAGAAGGCTCCTCCCCACCCATTGCTTCTCGGGGTGGCGGGAAATGATGGAAAGGAGTATGAAGAGGAAGAGGAGCCGTCCCTAGAAGGTCTCAGAAGCGGAACACACAGAACACCTACAGGAGAGACAAGCAGGTCCGGAGATGAACAACTGATAATGGTGCAGAGGAGGTAGTGGCGTGACGCTCCTCCCCACCTACCTCGTCCACCCCGCACCTTTATCGAATAATTTGCAAACACGCTGCGGACTAAAACAATTATCCAAAGAGTCTTAAAGGTGACTACAGTGTTGTTTGCTGACGAGGCTCCTAACGTTCAATACTTTGCTGACAAAAAATGAGTAGCGAAACGTGTACTTTGATAAAAAAAAATATTTTAAACTTTCACTTCGATAAGAACAAGACAACAACAAAAACAGCAATACAACGGACTACTTCTCTGAACAAAAAATTAAAAATTCCCGCGGTGCCTTCCCCTCATACCTTCAGTGAGTTCTGCAACACCTGAACACCAAGCTGAAGAAGTCATTTCAGAGATTGCCACAGTTACTGCTGAAAAGTCGCTGCTTCCATATGTTTCTTATAAGAGCTCAAAGTCCCTTCACATGGCTTTATGGCTGCACTAACTTGAACACAATATCTTCGCTACAAACGTCACTTTCGAAGACAAACTGCTCAGGGGCGTTCCATCGGCTGTCAAGCATGGAAGGGGAACAGCCTTGGTCCAGGTACTCGTATTCCGCTTCTCCTGGCCAACCTCTCCCATTGTAATCTGTCATGTGTCAATACTTTCTCTGTAACCACTACCATACATCTCTCTCTCTCTCTTCTCTTTCTCTCTCTCTCTCTCTCTCTCTCTCTCTCTCTCTCTCTCTCTCTCTCTCTCTCTCTCTCTCTCTCTCTCTCTCTCTCTCTCTCTCTCTCTCTCTCTCTCTCTCTCTCTCTCTCTCTCTCTCTCTCTCTATCTATCTATCTATCTATCTATCTATCTATCTATCTATCTATCTATCTATCTATCTATCTATCTATCTATCTATCTATCTATCTCTATCTCTCACTCTCTCTCATACACAGTTACTTACATTCCTTCCACGTCCTTGCTTTCACAAACTTTATCCATATATTAATATTACACCACTCATTTTTTTCTCTCTCCGTCTCCCTTACTCAATGTGGCAATACAACCTTACCTCCCTTCCTTTCACCCTCGTATCACTCGGCCGCAGCCCATCACACACTACCTGGATAACGGCATTCATAGTCACGTTGAGCACAGGTGTTACACAAATGTTGTACCTTGATGTTCATTTCTACTTCCCTCACCGAAGACATTTCACGCCCCAAGGGAGGAGCAGCCCCTACGTGCCGCCGCCCTTCACCTTATCCATTCATAGCTAAAAACACAATCAAAGCCTTTTGTTTTTCCTTTTTCTTCTTCTTCTTCTTCTTCCTAATCTACCTTATATTTTCCTTTTTACTCAATATTTACCTTCTGTGTGCAGTTGCCTCTTTCGTTCAATGTTTATAAAGAATATGATTTCTGACTTCTTTTTTTTCTTCCTTTATGTGAGTTCCATGCCTTATTTTCTTCACGTTCAGTTATTACTTTATCTCCTTCAACGATTTCGTATACTGAAGAAATTCACTTATTTTTTGACCTCATTCAATTTACCCATCACTGTACGTACATCCATTTTTTCTACCTTATCTGCTTCGCTATATATCCACTCCACCTCCGCTTACAACTTGAAGGATTATACACTCATTACACAATCCATTTCTCTAAAACCCAAAACATATGTCGTACACGTAAGGCCTAACACACCTTAAAAAAAAACGCTTCCACACCTGCAAGGTATTACTACTCAGGTGAGGTGAACCGTCTGTGTGTGTATTAGATTCGAAGTAGCTGTCCTCTTCA
>JAXIVD010009346.1:0-2500 GCA_036785275.1 Cancer borealis | reverse complement strand
TGTGTGTGTGTGTGTGTGTGTGTGTGTGTGTGTGTGTGTGTGTGTGTGTGTGTGTGTGTGTGTGTGTGTGTGTGTGTGTGTGTGTGTGTGTGTGTGTGTGTGTGTGTGTGTGTGTGTGTGTGTGTGTGTGTGTGTGTGTGTGTGTGTGTGTGTGTGTGTGCGCGCGCATGTGCGTGCGTGCGTGTGTGTGTTCTATCAGTTTCACTAGTCTTATTAAAATTTGCATAGATTTTTTATCCACAAAAAGCAGTTGCCTGACTCGTAAATTCCTATCCTGAGAGAGAGAGAGAGAGAGAGAGAGAGAGAGAGAGAGAGAGAGAGAGAGAGAGAGAGAGAGAGAGAGAGAGAGAGAGAAGAGAGAAAGAGAGAGAGAGAGAGAGAGAGAGAGAGAGAGAGAGAGAGAGAGAGAGAGAGAGAGAGAGAGAGAGAGAGAGAGTCAACATATCTTCGTGTGAATTAGCTTTGCACGCAATGTATAGGCGTTGTATATCACTATAACTCTCCATCCACACTATCATCACCACCACCACCACCACCATCACCACCACCACCACCACCACCACCACCACCACCACCACCACCACCACCAACAAAAACAAATATTTCTGACTAGCAATGTATTCAGTAATTTTTCCTATCATTCCTTCTTACCTATCGACCATATAGCTCCTTGCACCTTCCCCCACACCTCTTTTCCTACTCTATCTAGTATTATCATCTTCCTCATAACATTCCCCCTCACTCCTCCTCCTCCTCCTCCTCCTCCTCCTCCTCCTCCTCCTCCTCCTCCTCCTCCTCCTCCTCCTCCTCCTCTCCTCCTCCTACTCCTCCTCCTCCTCCTCCTCCTCTTCCTCTTCCTCCTCCTTCCCTCTCGTTATTGTCCTTGTCCTCACCTCCTATATCAACATCCTTCTCCTTGTCCTTGTCCTTCTCATCCTTATTCATCTTGTCCTCCTCCTCCATCACTATCAACACTACCATCACTACCACAATATCCTCCTCCTCCTCCTCCTCCTCCTCCTCCTCCTCCTCCTCCTCCTCCTCCTCCTCCTCCTCCTCCTCCTCCTCCTCCTCCTCCTCCTCCTCCTCCTTCTCCTCCTCCTTAAATCTTTATCTCTCACATAAGTGGGTCATGGAGGACGCTTCAGTAAGTAGACACTTGATGAGGCTGAAAATTGTGTGGTGTTGGCAGACAAGGCAGCCTTTTGGTCACTGTCTGGCCGTGGGGTGTAGCGTTGTGTTGAGGGTCCTGGCGGGGTGAAATGAGGAAGGAAAGATGCACAGTGGCCAAGGGATGTCCAGAGATGCTAAGGGAAAAAATGTAGGGGCACAGGACTCCCACTAAGCGCTTTGGGATGTTGAAAAGAAGAAAAGTATAGATTGTTGAGGAAAGGTAAGTAAGATGTGCTAAAAGGGATGAGGATGTTGAAGGAAAATATGAATGTTATGTTGTATGAATAGGTGAGGAGAGTCTTTTTAGGGGAATAAGTGGATATAAAGTTGTTTTGAGAAGAGGAATGTTACAGGATTATTGATGGTAGTGGAATGTGTTTGTGTGGCGGAGACCAATGGAATGTTGTAATGTTCTGTTGTGGGTTTTCAGGGACGAGGTGTTGATGTGGTCTTGGTGTGGGGTGAGTGACTTGCAGTGGTATGTTGGTCTTCCAGTAAATCAAAGTTAAAATTGATTTATAATAAGGAGTTAAAAGAAATTTATACATACTTAGAATTCAATGTATGCATGTGTGATGATGATAATGATAATAATAACAATAACAATAACAATAATGCCTTCATCACTTCATCTCTTCCTTTAGCAAATTGAAACCAAATACTTCACTCTTCATCTTTCGTATATTCAAAATCTTGGAAGAAAGAAGCGTCAGATTCTCTCTACTAAGCTGAACTTACAAAACGATTTAGCCTCGTTTTTACTAACTTCGTAGGATGAAAATAGCAATAATAATAATAACAATAATCATCATAATAATAATAATGATAATAATAATAATAATAATAGCAATAATAATAACAATAATAATAACAATTCCCGGAACCAATACAGCACAACCCCTGCAGGCAAGACTTCCATTCACTTTATTTCAATGGATATATTATTCTGACAATTGCTCAAGAGAAAATAGATTCTCTGCGACTTAAACTCCTTTCCAAGTCAATGTTGTTGCATCACACACAGACACTCATCACAAACATGTCCCTGAAACTCATGAATCTTCTTTAAGACTTACAATTAACCTTAAACTAACGAATGTCCCTAAACTTTACGAATGTCCCTAAAACCTGCGATTTTCTTAACCTCACAAATTTCCCTAAAACAGGAATCCATTAAAAATTGACGACCATCTCTAAAACTCATTATTATTCTTGAAACTTATAAATTTTCCATAACTTCACGAATTTCTTAAGCCTCACGAAAACACGATACTCACGAATATCCTTAAAACTCATGAATGTCCTTGAAACTCACAATAAAATACAC
>JAXIVD010009345.1:7500-15586 GCA_036785275.1 Cancer borealis | reverse complement strand
ATAATAAAAAAAAAGAAACATCGAAACATGAATCCAGTCAGCGTATCGGATTATCATGAATCTAATCACTGTTGGGATGAAGGAAAAAAGGCGAATCAAATGTTGTAACCTCTTGAAAAAATTAAACATTGTACAAAAACACTGGCAAAGAAAATGAACAAATATTGGCGGTTGGATCAGAGTATGGATAGGGATGACAGGTGGGATGGATAAATATTGGATTATTCCAAGAGTGGGAGACAAGGAACTGCCTCGTGTAGGTCATCAACTGGCCTCTTGCAGTCTCCTCATTTCTTATGTTCATAAAGTATTATGTGTCTTGCGGCGCGACACTTGTTAGTGATAAGAGATATGTAACATTTACAGAGTGATAACGTGTGTGTGTATGAGTGATTGCTTTCTCATATTTTTTTATAAGGATTTCCTTGCTTTCTCATATTTTTTTTTATAAGGATTTCCTTATCACTTTCTTCTCGCAACTGTAATCTAATCCGTTCATATTAACTTGACGGTTCAACTTCTTCCTTTCCCCTTCCATCCAGCAGCCGGCAACCGAACACCAATCACTTGAAAGTTTGGGAGGAGAAGAGAGGGATGCGTGGTTATCCATCAATTGATTATCCAATGACGTGAATCATGAGGAGGAGGAGGAAGGGCAGTAACCGTAAGGTTAGAGTGATGGGACTCCAATCTGCATGGTAATAGATTGGGAGGGGTGAGAGGACTGGAGGTAGAGAGGAAGATTAATGGTAGTGAAGATGGTAGACACCAGACGGGAAGGAAAATGTGCAGCTTGAATGGAGCGTCGCCTACTTCCGTTGCTGGGATGACATGGCAGGGCTACAGGGAGGGTCAAGGGGGAGGGGGGCAGCTGCCTTGGTTCGTAAGGGTGAAGGAATTTCATGGATGAATGGTGTGTGCCGGGGCTTGAAGGCGTCTGGGTGTCAAGGTTGTGTTGGACCAGTTGAGGATAAGGATTAGTGGTGTGATGGACAGAGGGATGACTGGGAATGGTCAGGGTATTAAATAACGGGGAAGGGATGGGGGTGGGGGGGGGCTGTAGCACCATTCACTAGAAGCCTAAAGCAGAACTTACTCAAGTAGAAAATTGGTGTGTGTGTGTGTGTGCGTGTGCGTGCGTGTGTGTGTGTGCGTGCGTGTGTGTGTGTGTCCTTCACCACCACGGTCTTGAGAATCACGCGCTGGACTCTTGATAGCCTGCCATTACCCTTCCGGGGAAAGCTTTGAGCTCATTATAGCTCGATCTATGAGTAAGGTTGTGACCTTTCACTCACCATACACTACATCCTCTTGCTTAAGGAGACCATAACTGCTTGGTCATCAGTGAAAACACCCAAGCCTGCCGAATGACAGGCCGAGACACTACGACTGAGCTATCTATCAGGGTTTGTGTATTATGTATGTGTGTGTGTGTGTATATATATATATATATATATATATATATATATATATATATATATATATATATATATATATATAATCAGGATACTACTGTACCATTTCCGGGTGGGAAGTAGCGGCGAAGAGGAAGGCAGTAGCATGCATGAGTAAGAGCAGTGATTGGCCAGCTGTGAACCATGGGGGCAGTCTCTCCTTCCTCACTATTAACCAGCTGAATAGGTTCATTCTTCCGCCGCCATCATCTTGTTAAGTCAAGGCTTCTCCCCCGCACCATCTTTGTTCACTTGTTGGAGCGATGACGAGGCCCGTGAGAACTCTTGCCTCCACCCCATATTTCAGCCCAAAACCATCACCTCCCCCCCCCACCACACACACCAGCAACCTTCACCACAACATCCGCGCACCTTGCTGAACCAGCTAGAAGTCATGGTTGTACTCCATGGACACAAGGGACTGATGTTATCAGCATCAATTTGTAATATATATATATATATATATATATATATATATATATATATATATATATATATATATATATATATATATATATATGTATATATATATATATATATATATATATATATATATATATATATATATATATATATATAATATATATATGTATATAAAATTTCATGAACATTGCAGGGAGTCAGGCAGGAAGTTTGCAATATCATAAATGCGAGAAATGTTCTTGAGGGACGAGATAGTGGTATCTTCATGTACTCTGGCCGGACATAATTACTAAGTCGCCTTGCACTACACACACACACACACACACACACACACACACACTCTCGTCGCTAGCTTGGTGGTAATGTCCTTGTACTGATATAATGCCAGTTATCTCAGTCATGTCGGGATAAATACCCAATGCTGAATTTTAGTAATATTACATAATTGCTACAGGAGTGTTTACCTGTTTGAGTTGTGTAGGTATGTACATAAGGTTCTGATGGTGTATAATTGAAATAAATTTGTTAAATGTACAATCTGTTTAGCTCTCTGCAAAATCTAATTTGCATTGCATATGATTGGACAAATTTTGTTTTTTCTTATTTGCAATTATCTTTAAATTTAAATGCATTGTAAACCCAAATTTTGTCAATAAATTACTACTACTACTAGTCACTTAGAAAGGCTGAGGTTCGTGGAACATGAACCTCCATGCAAAGTTTTCACTGATAAGCAGTTAATGTTCTCCTAGAGTAAGAGGATATGTGGTTTGTGAAAGGCACAGCCTTATCCATCAATCAGTCTATATGAGCTGGAAGCTCTCTCCCTAATGGTAATTGCTGCGATTAAGAGTCCAGCATGTGATTCTTAAAACCGTGGGTGAATCACACACACACACACACACTTAACAAAAGAAAGAAAGATCAGTAATCAATCACTACCAAATACACTACCAAACCTTAATCACCCTCCACTGACATCCCGTCAGACTTTCGCAGGACCATAATTTTTGGTGTCAAGGGGGGCGTCCTACCATCCCTTCTTGGGTCCTCGAAGTAACTTGTGGCCAGACAAACCTCCTTTCCTCCCTTTTCCCTGTCTGCACTCACAACTTGATCCTAATAATGGACAGCAAAAATCTTCTGATTCAAATAAGTCTCATCCATCTAAAAAAAGTTAAGCGAAGCTTAAGCTTAATGATTTTTCCTATTTCTTACTTTTTTCTGTTACATCTGTTACATCTATTAATAAGTCTAATCACCAGCAAAATTAGTCTAACAAGGGGGTTTAAATAGTTGATCGTGTGATCGTCAATGGGGTATAAGGACTATTCAAAAGTAAAATCAACATTTTGAACTTCGTTTGGTATGCGTTATATACTCGCAGAAACTTGTATGAAAGTTGGATTATGATGGCGGCATGTTTGTTTCAGGCGTGGGGATGGTGATGCGGAAGATGGGCAACGCCGCAACACCCACGGTGGATATCACGTTGGAGGACGGTACCTACACCCTCAAAACTGTCACTACCTTCAAAACCACAGAGATCAAGTTCAAGCTGGGTGAGGAGTTTGAAGAGACCACTGCTGATGGACGCACAGTCAAGGTGAGGAAGGATTATGGAGGTGGTGGTGCAGGTGACAAAAACAAGCAGGCAGGCAGTTAATGCAAATAAAGTCAGCGCTTTGTTAAGCTAAAAACCAAACGGCAGAGCAAAGAAATGATGGCAAGGCAAAGTATAGTGAAATGGTTAGATCAAATGGAGAATGTGGATTTGTCGCACGAAGGAAACTATTTAGTCTTAAGTAGAAATGTGGTGATTCTGTCTGGAAGGTCTGCGGCCATTCACATTTTGCTGGTCAGTAAACATTGCAAGATTTTTATTTAATTAACAGTGGAAAATGCAAAGCTAGTGTTGGGAAGGCTAATATTTATTCATGGTTGCAGTACAGTACTATAGATATGTTTTACAACACTATGCCAGCCTCTATTAAACAATACAATCATTAACAGAATTTTTTTTTTATTGTAATATACTTATATGGGCAAGTTTAGGAAGGAAGAAGAAAACAAATTGAGTACGAAAAGCCTCTCACAATATATTAAACAATTTATCTATCAATTAAAATGATGCCAGATTTTGAAGACTGAAGGTACTATTAAAAAGAAAAAAAAAAATACAACTGAACACACAAAATGAAAGTAGATAAAGAGGATACTCAATCACAGCCTGTAGAAATACACACGTATGTGCGGGAATAGTACAAGCAGGCAGCAGCAGCAGGGCCAATGCATGATATCAAATTCCCACAACTTTTTATATACAACTGCTTATATCATGCATGATGTCTCATTATTTTTTTATAAATGGAATTGCAAATTACCATATTTTTCAAAATGTTCAAAATATGTGTTGACTTATCTTTCTGCAACTATATATGAGAAGGTTCTGTACATAACATTCATGTCCATAAATTAATGATGAATATTTAATCCCGTAGTCTACCGTCTCCCTTGAGAACAACAAAATGATACACAAGCAGAATGGAGACAAGGAGAAGAAGGAGAAGGACTCTGTTCTCACCCGTGAATTTACAGACACTGAGATGCTCATGGTAAGTCATTGGTTATTATAATGCTTAATTTGTCTATATGCAACTGGTGCTTTGTTACTTACAACAGTGGTCTAGCGAGTTCTGTGAACTAGTAACTATAGACCATGTAGTTCTGCTAAGGTTACCGAGAGAACACTACCCCTCTCACCAAGCTGCTGGGAGCCAGGATCGAACTATCAACCTTTTGGTCATGAGCTAAGCACTGTACCACAGAGCAGCAACCATCCCAGTCTCCCTGGGGAGTGAAAATTAAGTTTGGGAGGGGATGGAAGGAAGAGTGGTGTGGTGTGGAGTAGATGATAAAAATCAGGGTGTGCACTCCTAAGGTTCCCTAGGATATGGGAAGGCATATGTAGAGGCACATGGATGGAAGGGGTCCAGGATAGTATGGACAGTTGAGAAGGTGGGAATAGTGAAATATGCAAGGGTATGTGTGTATGTACCAGTAAATGTGAGAAGCGGAAAAGAGAGAAATAAAGTTTTGGGAATGATGTGAATGAGTGTCTGATGGAGATTGAAAGAGGGAGTAGGATAGTATTAATTGGAGACATGAATGGAAGTAGTGAGGTAGCTGTGTGGTAGAGAAGTGGGGCGTAGGTGGAATGAATGAAAATTATGAATACCTGGTGGACATATGTGGAGAAAGATGGCTGTTTGAAGCAAACTCCTTTTTCCAGCATAAAATTATCCTCCCTTTCCATACCCATTCTTTCCCGCAATGGCTTATACCCCCAACCTTAATTTGCTCTTCTTCTCCCTCCCCTTTGTAATTCTTCCAAGTCTGATACACCAACTTGCATCTTACAAACCCTTTTTCTTGAACACTTTACTACTCATACTAATTGCACCCTTTTATACCAATAGCCCTAAATCCCAATATGACTCTGATTTTTGCCATTCTCTTCCCACCTCAACATTTCCAGTTCCAATTACCAAGCTATATGCTTTTCTTACTGCTTCATAATTTTCACAGGTTCTCAAACTTCTCTCTCCCTCCTATGCTACCTCTATACTATTCACCCTTTGGTTGGTGAAATCCGAGAGTGGCTATTTTGCCTATGTGCCCGTAAAAAGTGTGTTTTTGTTGGGTTCTGAACCATGCTGGTACCATACTGGCCCATTTTGCTATTTCCATTTTTTTTAGCTCCTTTCTATTTAGCCTCTGGCAGTCCATCAGGCCTAACCTCTCGAATGATGAACTTTGTGCAGTTAAGCCATCCGTTCCTCCTTAGTCAGACCGGGGCCTCCAAAATATACTGGCCTGGGTCTCAAGAAGTCATCGTTTAAAAGATAGGTGGATTTTCACAGTTTCAGTGCATTAAAATGTTGTACTGTAACCCGATATTAGCAAACTGCCAGATAATATTAAGGAAAACTGAGCCTACCATTGTGTTCGTGATACATTGATCCATATCATGAACATAAAATAGTTACAATAACACTACACCTAATATGAGATAATGAAAGGAAAATGAAATAGTGCATAAACATTTCTTGTCACATTTTTTACTTACTCACTAACTCCCTTAGCTTTACTTGCATTGCATTTTGAATCACGGATTCAAAATCTGCACATTTTTCCAATCCTTATGGTATGTAACAAGTATTGATAAATAAAATATTAAGTGGTTAAAATGGCTGATAAAGTAAAATTACTGCAAACTGGAGGGTGACAGGTGAGTGTCGCTTGCAACAGGAGAGATGCAGCCTCAAGTTGCACGGGAGGGCATCACTAAATGC
The DNA here is from genome assembly GCA_036785275.1 of Cancer borealis. Lineage (NCBI taxonomy): Eukaryota > Metazoa > Arthropoda > Malacostraca > Decapoda > Cancridae > Cancer > Cancer borealis. The sequence goes on along the minus strand of JAXIVD010009345.1, from coordinate 9,354 downwards.
TGAGTGTCTCAGGCAGTGGAAGGTAGGCTAGTTTGCAGTAATTTTACTTTATCAGCTATTTTAACCACCTAATGTTTTATTTATCAGTACTTGTTACATATAAGGATTGGAAAAATGTGCTGATTTTGAATCCGTGATTCAAAATGCAATGCAGTAAAGCTAAGGGAGTTACAGTGAGTTTAATTTAAAAATGTGACAAGAAATGTTTATGCACTATTTCATTTTCCTTTCATTATCTTATATTAGGTGTAGTATTATTGTAACTATTTTATGTTCATGATATGGATCAATGTATCACGAACACAATGGTAGGCTCAGTTTTCCTTAATATTAAATGGTAGTTTGGTAATATCGGGTTAGATTACAACATTTTAATGCACTGAAAACGTGAAAATCCAACCCGATATTACCAAACTACCAGATAATATTAAGGAAAACTGAGCCTACCATTGTGTTCGTGATACATTGATCCATATCATGAACATAAAATAGTTACAATAATACTACACCTAATATAAGATAATGAAAGGAAAATGAAATAGTGCATAAACATTTCTTGTCACATTTTTAATTTAAACTCACTGTAACTCCCTTAGCTTTACTGCATTGCATTTTGAATCACGGATTCAAAATCAGCACATTTTTCCAATCCTTATATGTAACAAGTACTGATAAATAAAACATTAGGTGGTTAAAATAGCTGATAAAGTAAAATTACTGCAAACTAGCCTACCTTCCACTGCCTGAGACACTCAGCATTCAGTGATGCCCTCCCGTGCAACTTGAGGCTGCATCTCTCCTGTTGCAAGCGACACTCACCTGTCACCCTCCAGTTTGCAGTAATTTTACTTTATCAGCCATTTTAACCACTTAATATTTTATTTATCAATACTTGTTACATACCATAAGGATTGGAAAAATGTGCAGATTTTGAATCCGTGATTCAAAATGCAATGCAAGTAAAGCTAAGGGAGTTAGTGAGTAAGTAAAAAATGTGACACGAAATGTTTATGCACTATTTCATTTTCCTTTCATTATCTCATATTAGGTGTAGTGTTATTGTAACTATTTTATGTTCATGATATGGATCAATGTATCACGAACACAGTGGTAGGCTCAGTTTTCCTTAATATTATCTGGCAGTTTGCTAATATCGGGTTAGAGTACAACATTTTAATGCACTGAAACTGTGAAAATCCACCTACCTTTTAAACGATGACTTCTTGAGACCCAGGCCAGTATATTTCGGAGGCCCCCCATGTCAGACCCAGGTCACAAGAATAGACGGTGGGAGACTGCACTTACACAATTATGTATTGGCCACACTAACCTCACTTATCTTATGATACACACTCCCCACTCATTTATACCAACATCCCCCTCGCCCCATCCTTAATGATATTCAAACAGAATCACCACATTTTCACTTGGATAACATAATTTCCTTCCTACCTCACACCTCTTACATTGGATCCTACTATTCTCCTCACTAACCCGTCCATTCTCTTGCCATGTGTCCAAACCATCTCAACACACTGCTCTACTCGACTTGCCATCTCTCAACACCAGTTCTCTTTCATGCATCCTCATTTCTCACTCAGTCCATACACTTTACTCCAGACACTCCTCAAACACCCCCTCTCCTTCACATTTAATGTGTTTTTCTCTGCTACTGTCATACTCCAGGTTTCAGCCCCATATAGTACAGTGGGCATTGCTACTCCTTCATACAACCTTCTCTTCCCATTACTCTACAACTAAACAACTTCATTCCTCCCAACACCTTTCCTACATCATTGAGCCTCCTAGACTTCGCGTCTGTTTCTATTTCTCCTACAGAAATATTGGACCCTA